>MVAH01000200.1:0-32339 GCA_014825575.1 Phaffia australis
CCCCCCCCCCCCCCCAGAGAACCATAGACGACAACAGGGAGCGGAGCCAGCCTCTACTTTCAGCATGGGACAGAATCGACAAGCGAGACCCTCGAGAGTCCAGTTGATAGGTCTCGGAACAGAATGCCAGAAAGAGACCAACAGATCTGCAAGGAAGTAAATCAGAGAGAGGAGAGAGAGACGCATGAGAGATGGGAATCTCGTCCCCTCTCTCTTAAGATTTCTTGAATGTAGTCCTAGCCTTTTTAGCCTCTTAAAGAGTAGGTTTCATCTTTGTTTCGAGCCTATACAGTCGGATCTTTCGAGAGTGCTCTACTCACGTAACAAGGGTATAAGGTCGCTATTATGCGGGAAGGTGAGGCTGGAGCCGTCCTGATCTTTTGAATACAAAGGGGAGGAAAGGGGAGAGTGAGAGAGAAAGCAAGAAGAGAGTGAGACAGCACGTCGAGGGAGAGGACAATTTCAGATAGAGTTGTTGTATCCCTGTCTTGAGAACCAGAATGTTGTCTGATGAGGGAAAGAAAAGATGATAGATGTCCGTAAACGAGATGGGTGTTTGCAGGTAATATCGAATGCATTGGGGAAGAAGATCTCAGTTTCCTTTTATGGTAGAAACATCATCATCGGGTGTAATTCGAAAATGATTTCTTATTAGATCTTTTTGTAGTACAGGACTACGACATCGGGTACGTATATTGTATTGTTCTTGGTGAATGCGCAGTCGTATGAACCGGATTGAACCTGTCCGGTTGATGTCCGGTTCAAAAATGCTGAGCGGTGTCTCTGGCGAAAAAAAGGAATGCACCCGACCGCTCAGACACCTCTGACACTCCTTAGGTTTCTTCCCTAGCTACAGCTTTCGACTCAAACAAAGCTAGTCTTTAACAGATATTCAATATGGGTACGTCGTTGGTTTGAATGGTTCTTCTCTTTGTTGAGAGAACAAGGAACTTTGGCTGGTTGAAGAGAACGTATCGACCGTCTTACCGGCCCTTTTTTCTCTTCGTACAGCTCCCAAGAGAAACAAGCCCCAGAAGGTCGCCCTGAGCGATTTCCTTGCTGACGATAGTGAGCATCACGAGCATCAACATTTTTCAGCATATCAGGGAGAAGGATGCTGATTCTTGTATTCACTCATAGAGCATGGTTCATGGGCCGATGAGATGGAGGCTCTTCCTACTGCCCGTACGTTCTGTCGTTCGCTTCTTTAGTTTCTGTCTTCAGTCTTTTTTCTTTCTGTTCGCGTTCGTACTTCAGCCTTTCTCACGAACAAGGTGCTGACCCTTGTCGTCTTTTCATATTCAGCTGCTTCACGGCCTGAGGGAGAGCGACTTGATACTGGTGATTTCATGTCTAGGCCTGATCGAGCACCGCGAGGAGAGTTTGGTGAGTTACAGTTCAACACACTCGGCGGACGGGGCGAGCGTGTGGCGAGTTCGAGAACATACGTGCGTTCCTTGTATCGTCAGACCGTTTTCAACTGACAGTCCGGTTTATGTTGTCTAGCCGGTGAATCCCGAGGTTTCGCTCGAGAAGAGATTCCTCTTCCCACCAGCGCTCCCTTCACTGCGTATGTCGGAAACCTCTCCTTTGAGGTTGGAGAGGCTGATGTCGAGTCCCTCTTCTCTGGTCTCTCGGTACGTCTCTGCTTTAAAGTAGTCTCTCTATCAGCTGAAACATGATAGCTCACGAAACCTCATTTCTTGTTTGCAATGTTTGCATCTCAGATCACTTCCATCAAGATCATCAGCGATTTCGAGGGCAAGCCCAAGGGATTCGGATATGTCGAGTTCGGATCTTTGGATGACCTCAAGCAGGCTATGTCTCGAACTGGCGAGGTTAGTCAACCCATACTGACATAGATATCTGAAACGGGGTTCAATCAAAGTTTACCGTTGCTCGCCGCGATCATCTTTCTAGTCTGTCGGTGGTCGAACTGTTAGAATCTCTGTCGCTGAACCTCGTGAGTCTTCGGTCGCTGGCGATATGGCTGATGAACTTCCTGACTGACTACCAAGATGCGAATAATTTATAAATTCAGCCAAGAACGGGGTTCGATCTTCCCAATTTGGTGGTGCTGCTGATGAGAAGTCTTCCTGGCGACGAGAGGGACCTCTCCCTCCTTTGGAGAATGCTAGACGACCAGCCAACAACCGATTCGATTCTGGACCCGCGGCTGATGATGAACGGGATTGGTCCTCTGCTCGGGGATCCAAGTTTGTTCCCTCTGCGGACAACGGACCCAGGTTCGGTGGTCCCGATCGTAGGGAGGGTGTTAACCCTGGAGCTGCTGAGGCTGCTAGCCAGTGGAGGACCGGAAAGCCTTTGGCTGGCCCTACCCCTGGTGGATTCGGTGGCCGAGATGCTCCCCCTCATCAGCGAACTCCTAGGGCTGACGTTCCTCCCAGCGCTGCTGATGCCGAGGACCAGGTATGCCCAGTTCTTTGGTAGTGTCTGGAAGAGAAGTTGAAAGAGAAATTGATTCGAGGTTATAATTATTCCAACCATTTAGTGGACCAGAGGAAAAAACTTTGTAGCCTCTCCTCTTGCCCCTGCCCCTGTTCCTGAGCGACAATTCTCTTCTGGACCTCGAGGGGGTAACTCTCCGGTCATCGAGACTTCCGACTGGAGATCGAGCACGCGAAAGCCTGCTTTTGATCGATCCCGTGAGTAGACGTTGTTAGGAAGGCTCAATATATGGACGTTACAGATCAATTTTCGTTGACCAGATCAAGTACTTCTTCTGTTCTCTTGTCTTTAGCCAACTCGTCCAACAACGCTTCGCCTGTGCCGCTGGCTCGAAAGCCTATGACGCTTCTCCCCCGATCTGGCTCGACCGTTTCTTCTGCCGGACCTTCTTCTCCTGAGGGATCCGTGCCTTCTTCTCCCAAGACGACATCCAAGGCTTCACCCTTCGGAGCAGCTCGGGCGATTGATGTGAGCGCGCGTGAGAAGGAGATTGAAGAGAAGCGACTCAAGGCTGAGGCTGAGAGAAAGTCTATCAAGGAGCAAGAGAGAGCGGCTGCGAAGGACTTGGAGAAGGAGAAAGAGAAGGAGAAAGTGAACCCCAAGGTTGTCCTCGCCAAGCCTATCGAGGTCAAGGAGGAGCCTTCGAACTGGAGAGAGCGGCCTGCCAAAGGGACCGCGCCTCTCTCTCAGCAGGCCCAGAAGTCTGTTCGAGGAGAGCGGGTGACACCCGCCAGCGGGGCTGTGAAGAAGGATGAGAAGAAGAAGGAGGAAAAGAAGAAGGAGAGCGGGAAGGCGTTGAACTTTAGTGCGTTGCAGGTCGAAGGTGGCGAGGACGACGAGACGGATGAAGTCGATGCCGTCACGGAGGGAGTCGAGAAGACTCAGGTTTAAAAAACACATGGTGAGTCTATCTTTTATGTGCATCTTCCTTTCATGGCCCTTGTGTCCTGCTCACACATCTCGTATCATCTTCAAGTTGTGTTCTCGTTTAGTTTATTTAGCTGGTCATTCCTACACATTGTGCCTTTTCGTTCTTTTGTGTTTTTGTCGGCCTTTCATTAACCCTTAAGAGTTTCAAATGTCGAGTGTGGATCTTTCCTTCATCAATTTCTTCTTTTCTGCTCTTCAAAAAATGTCGCTTTGCTGTGTTTCTTTATGCTAGACTCTGTTCCCATCGATCGGTTCATCGCACAACCAAGATTGAGATCGAGGCCAAGGTTGAGGTTGGTATATCGATCGTTGAAAGATTATCAAGCAAGGCACTCGCAGGATTTAAGATGGAAAAGAACGAGTGAGGAAGAAGTACATATGAAGAAAATATCAGCAATCGAAGTGGACAAGCCAACTCAAACAAGCGTAGTTGATAAATCATATGGTCCTGGCTGATAGGGAGAGCAACCTTGGCTGATGGCGGTTGATACATGGCCCTTTTGGACTGGAATGTCCTCGGATTATAAACTACCCAGTTACCAAAGGTTATGAACTTAGTTTGCGCCAGTTATACCGTTGTTTTCCTTTCCTAATTTGTTCTCTGATTGCTGAACCTGTCTCGGTTTTATTGTATGCAGAAAGGCTACGCGGAACACACTGAAAGGAAGAAAGAAAGATTCTCGGCAGCGGCGAGGGTAAAGTTGATCAGATCCGGGCGAAACAGAGAGTTACGTCAGCCCAACTTCAGCGACGATCATTTTCAAAGTTTGCAACGTGCACATGCCGCCGCCCGTACTTGTTTACTATCTCTTCTTCTTCCATTGAACATGAAACGTGCTGGGTCAAATCATAAACCCAGCTTGATCCGTAGGGCTGACTGGATGCGTGGCCGTTCAAAGTTTCTACGTAATCGCCTCTCTATAATGTCTTCAGTCGATCATTATCTTTTTTTTCTTGCCCGTCTCTGTTTGATCGGCTTTGCGTAGTTTCGCTCTCTTGATGACCGCAGGCGAGACGAGACTGATGCATTTGGCATCTTCGTTGAAAAGGCCGATTTTCTCAGTATACCAAGAGACTCTCATCGGCTCTCACGCACACGTAGCGCTCACGCTTCCTTCTCTTTCTCCATGCTCGGGCTTTATTTTCGATGCGAGAGACGGTCTCAACTTATTCTGACCAAAAGATGCGATCTGGGAGCACTGATCGACAGAACGAATAACCTTTGAAACTGGCGAATGCCCAGATATACGTTCTTCTGTCTGGATCTGTTGAATGGCCTTCCAAATGAAAGAGAGAGAGTGAGAGGCTGGGATATATAAGAACGAATGAATCCTATCGTCTCTTGAACACTTCGAATCCTAATTGCAGATCGTTTTCTCTCACCTTGACATTGTCATTTTCTTCTTCCTCTCCGTCTTTCTCAAAACCTGTATTGACTGCAGATATGGCAGATGCTATGATTGCAGCCTCGAAACCCAAAAAAGGTCTTTTCTCTAGAATGAGAAGTAGCAATTATCAATTAGGTAGGAAACATTTTCTCTCATTAAATGTACGAGAGGAACTGAGAGAACTCAACTAATGAAGATCACGCCGACTATAAACGCGTTCTCTGTATCTTTTCGTATCACAGCCGAGAAGCCATCTGACGTTATCTCTCCCGCAGGTGTCTCGCTCAAGAAAGAACTTAGCGAGAACGTCAGGTCTACCGACAACAACACTTCTCAGAGCTCACCGACCGAAAGTGCACTTGTTGAGGGTAAGATCAAGGATGTCGAGAAGAGGTCGTTTTTTGGTCGATGTGAGCCTCCATTCTCTATGAATGTCCTTGAAACCCGATCTGACGACAGTGAACATCTATCGATTCATAGCCTCATCTCATCAAAAGAAAGAAAGTTCTAATACTCCGGCGGTTATCATGCGATTCGCCCACTCGAGTACCCCTACGGATGGTTCCCTCCGGATAAGAGTATTCATGGATCATCCGACCGCCGAACCGCTTTATGTGAACATCATCCCTGGGGTTGACAGTCTGCACACGTTGAAACGCAAGATCCTTACCGAAGACAATACTCGGTTCTCAGCAAGCAGGCAGAGTCGGAAAAATCCTATCGAGGCCAAGTGGGATATCCCAGAGTTCCTCGAGGAAGAGCCCACGGAGGATCATTATGATTTCGACAACAGATTGGACGTCTACAAAATCTCATGTCCGTGGATCCATATCAGCAAGATGAAACGAACGTACGACCATACCAAGGTTTTTCATTCCATTTTGTCCTCTTACCCATCCAACTTAATCATCGCTCAATCCGACGGAGATGCAAGAAAACCGCTGGACTTGAGTTCCATCTTTCCTCCAGACACACCTGAGGTGGTCAGAGCTCGAGCCAAAGGGTTAACCGAACTGGCCATCCGGATTAAGCCACAAAATAGTTGGCCGATTCTAGTCTCATTCAGTGATGTGCCAACCAATCCATTTGTGGTGGAGTACCAGCGAGGCATGCGTGTCAGAGATCTCAAGGTCATTATTGGAGAAGCCAGAGCTAACCTAATCAGCATCACGGGTGATACCTCGACAGCCACTCTCGACGGCTCAGAATTTTTTCTCTTCAAAGTATATTCTCGTCTCGTTGTGTCTTGGTGTCAGCTCTTTAGTCTTTATGTTGATTTGATGTTTCTCTTGCCAATTCTGAAAGTGCGCTCAACCGGGCAAAGGAACCGCGCCCCGGAAGTTTCCCAGTCAAATCGAC
Organism: Phaffia australis; assembly: GCA_014825575.1. Taxonomy (NCBI): domain Eukaryota; kingdom Fungi; phylum Basidiomycota; class Tremellomycetes; order Cystofilobasidiales; family Mrakiaceae; genus Phaffia; species Phaffia australis. Next base: position 6,147 of record MVAH01000200.1, read on the forward strand.
AAGTACCGAGGACTTACTCCGTCCACGCTATTTGAAGATGAAGAAGTTGAATTCGCATCTCATCGATTCATGAAGAGCTTTCGACCTAAAAGAGGAAACAACCCGTTAGAAAAAGTTGAGCTTGTGGCATTCATGGTGGATGATATGGAAGAGGACCTGCTGATTACATTGAATGGTACGTTTCTTCCCCTGTTTCCTTTTTTTCTTCCACTGTCGATCACTTCTTATGTGATGCGATGTGTTGCTGACGAGAAAAGATTAATTCAACTCGCCCGGATAGTAAATTCGAGAGCGCCGCCCCATTCTATTTTGTCATCCCCTGCTGAACAATATGCTGGGTTACATTCTGGTCGAACTCCCGATGGAGCAAAGCTAAGCTCTGTTCGCTCTAGATACTCACACTCCGAGGCATCCCCATCCTACTTTACCCAGCCGAATCGCCGATGTTCAGCCACCGTATTGCATGTGATTAGGACAGACGGCGAAGCCACGTACAAGGGATCCTGTCAGCCCTCTTCGAACACCTCGGCCACTTCTTTGTCCAAGACTGTTACCCTCTCCAGCGTTTCTACCGATATGCCGGAAATACAGGACGGAGTGTCACAAGTAATTGAAGTCGAATGTTCTCCAAAGATGGAATCTTCTCTCGCCGTCTCGGAGTCGGCCGAACGGTCTGATTCAGACATGTCCAGTTCAAACTCTGATTCCCTCAAGACCCCTCCGTTCGTGGATGCAGCTGCTAACGATCATGACCTGCTCGTCGAATCCGATTCGGATAAAAACGACAAGGCTGAAGGAGAGGATGAAAGAACAATGGTGAATGGTTACGCTCTCATCGCAGGCGCCTTATTCACGCTCTCTCTTAAACCGGTCGACGGAAAGGGTGAAAATTTGGTCAGAACCGATCATAAAGGGATGTTCAGTCAAGAGGAGCCGTTGTTTAGCGTGACGCCAGTTCATGTTGGGTAGATGTTGTGTTGAGGGAGGACGACCTTTGGTACTATAGTTTTATTCATTCTAGTTAATCCATCTCCCTCTGTCATTTGTATCGTGTGTAATCCTATAAATACCCAACTTTGGTTGCTAAGGAATCAACCCTGGCCGACAGTGGTCGATACATAGCCAACTTGGACTTGGACGTCCTCAGTTCTTAGAACATCAAGATATCTTATATGTGTTGGTCGTGTGAGGACATGTTATCTGACTGGGTAACATCTTAATGTGCAATACATGGATACGATACAATGTCACTTCTCGTCATTAGTCTATCACCTTCATCTTTATCCATCAAGCATCCCATTCTTCTGTTTCTTTTGTCTGTCCATCTGCCTGCTTGCCTAATATCAGAAGGACGAACTCTTGGTTTGGGTACTACTGACGTATATACACCGGAAGTAGACAGTTGGAGGGATACAAATCGATATTCTTCGACGACGGCTAGTCGACTTTGTGATCATGACCCATTCATCCGAGCCGAATAGACCACTGCCAACTCCACCGGTTCAACCAATACCTTCAGCATCCTCCTCTCTCACTTCATCTCCTTCTCTAATGGGTTGGGCGCCGAGAGAGAGTTACTCTCCTAATTATTCGCCTCAGAATCAGAGTCCTTCAGACTCTTCTCCTATACTTCCCCAGCTCAAGAGATCAGCTAAGTCCGTTAATGCCAGATTTCATGCGTTTGCTTCTGCAATCGGGTCAAACCCTCCTCCAGCCTTTCAACATGTGACGACTCTTCCTCAGCATTATCAGAATACAGCCTCACAAGCTCCCATGGAGCACTATGATCCCTTTGTTCAACATCAATCAGAACATCCTCAATCGCCCTACATTCCTTCGTTCTCGTCAGCATCACCTCGATCTATATACGATCATGATCTCGAATCGTCTCACTTCGTTGAATCAACGATTGCTGGGTATCCCGCACGACTAGGCTCGACTTCTAGTCATCAAATAACTCATCACGGGGCTCCTTCGACATGTGGCCCAATATATGAATCAGGTTTAGCCAACCAGGTTGCGCGGCAATCTCTGTACGACGAACAATGTGAGCAAGGAGAGAGGGAGAGAGAGGAAGCATTTATTGCATCGCTGAACGGGATGGAACTTGAAGAGGATCGGAATAGATTGCTTGAGGCAGAGGAAGAAAGAAACATCAAGCGAGCCCAAGAGGAAAGCGTGAAGATGGAACTTAGTAGGCAGAGGAACGGTACAGGATGGGAAACCTGGGAAATTGGAGTAGGAAATGGAACATATGAGGGTCTGCATGTGAATGGGGGATCCGATCGATCAGACTTCTATCATCAGGTCTGTCGATCCCATTTCTTTCTTTCGTCGATCAGGTCCATTCTATATAGGTGTTTGCGTAAACTAATGAGACTTGATCATTGCTATAACCTTCCATCGTTTCCTCGTGGTGTAGCCTCCACCACCTGAGAGCGATCAGAAAAAAGGTCCTGGAACAACCCTAGCTGAACCCTCGTCCTCCTTCGACTATGGTTCAACTACTCACTCGTCTTCATCTAAGCTCTTCGAGGATGAATTCAAAGTGCATTCGGAAATCATTCGAAAGCTAAAAGATTGGCAGTCCGGCACGCTCCCAGCCAGTTTGGAATGGTACGAGCTCATACCAGATGAAACTAGAGTTTCGCTCTCGGAAAAAGAAGTTGAGAGGCAGGGCTTGATCTGGGAGATCTTCAGAAGTGAACAAGAGTATGTAAAAAACTTGGAAGGCGGATTGAATGTGAGTGTAATTTTGGTAATGTGTGACCTACAGAAACAGGCTGGAGACTGTCTTCTGAATACAGTATATGACTGAATTACTTTTCTTATTTTTCTCTCTTGGCTAGGGATACTTTACTCCAATCGCCACAGTTGGACCTACACTGATGCGTGAGGTCTCTCATACATCTCCTCTTCCTCCATCTCCTTCCTCTGACGATATGTCAAATGCTAAACCTTATGGTACTGCGGTCTATATTTATATAGCCTCGGAAAAAGTGCCTACATTCGTAACAGATATCTTCCATAACATCAACTCAATCTTCCCTAAGCGTTGGTCGTTATTTCCCTTTGCTGTCCCGTCTAATCAGGCTCTCATGACCTCGCTCAATGTTGCTCTGTATGGATTTTCCGCTCATCTATAGATTCAAAGATGGTAAGCGTTTCCTCTAGTCTCCGTATCTTGCACATAAGATTGATATTTACGGGTTTGTATACTGTGTAGGTATATCATTTGCAAGAAAGACAGCTAGAAAGCCATCCTGTGGTGAGTCGGTTTCCTAGTTATGCTTTATATATTCCTTGTTAAGGCTAGTTGATGTATCGACCCACAATTGGTACAACATAGGTTCAATCGATATCGGATATCTTGATCAACGATCTTTTTGAACTGCTAGCAGACTATGAGAAGTACCTCAAGCAGTGAGCTTGGTTTCCTCAAAGAGATTACGTACAAGGTAAGATACCGATACTGATCCTCTCACCTTTACGTTAGCTATCCATATGCCGAGGCTCGTCTAAGAAGAGAGATCACTAAGAACAAAACGTTCAAGAAATTTGTTGATGTTAGTACTGGATTTATTAACCTCAAATATCTTTCATGTTCTTCAGCTCATGCCTTGTGGATTTGTGATTTGATATAGGATTGCGGTCGAAGCGAAGTGGTCGTATGTTCCTTTCTCCTTCTCTAACCATTTATAGAAAGGGTTCTCAATTGTTGCGCTTTTAACAAATAGAGGAAACAAGACTTAGCTTCGTTTCTAGTCAGCCCTCTGAGTCGACTATCAAAACTCGCATTGGCACTCCAACGACTTCTCAAAATCACTCCGGCTGACCATGAAGATAAAGAGCAGATCCCTATCATCCTAGAGCTGATTGATGGAATGCTCAGAGCCGTCCGTGAGTCGTTCTGGTCGTTCTGTTTGCTCGGCTGGCACAACAACTGGCCATGACTCTCACCTCGTCTCTATGCATTTTTGGTCTTCATACACCAATTTATAGAGCCTGGTGTAGATGCTGCGACCGCAAAAGTTCAAGCATGGCATATCGCGCAAAAGCTTCGATTCCGAAAAGGAGAGCGAAATGACCTCAACCTGGATCTACCTTCCAACCAGCGAGCTCTTCTCTACTCTGGAAAAGTCTACCGAAGACAACGCAACGAACGGGACTTTCATGGATGGACTGATCTGTTTTTAATTCTGTTTGACAACTACCTGTTGATCACAAAAGAAGAGACCCGATTGGGAGGTGATCCAAAAAATGAAGAAGACACGACATATGCTGTAGTCTCTAGAGTATGTCACACCAAATTTAAAGCTTGTTAGCGTACACAATATGAGAGCTCGAATTGATTAATATCACTCGCTTTTAAGCCTCTGCCGTTGGAATATTTGCGACTTGTTGGTTCAGAAAATGACCCCGGCGAGCATCGGCGTGACATGATTGTTCGTAAAGGCTCTTTTTCATAAGGGTTTAAGTTCAATATAATCAAACTGAGGAAAGTACTATTATTGATCTTTCTGTTATCTATTGGTGTCTTTAAAAGGTCGATTATCAACGTAAAAAACCAATCAAGCTGTCAACCATTTTAGAGCCTCTTGTTCAACCCGATGTATGTTTCTTCTCGTTTCATGTCGTCGGTTTATGTTTTATACAAACTAAATGTCGCATGTATTGAATGGTTTCACAGCGGACGGTATATCCATTTCACATCGAGCACAAAGGGAACGGGCAAGCGTATAGTATATACGTTGACACTGTGGCGTCGCGCAAGGAGTGGGTCTCGAGGCTCAAACATCAAATCACTGTTCGCAAGGTTACCTCTGAGAATAATGCTGTACGTCTACTTCGTTTTTTGCTAGATCTAGTTTAGAAAACACATTTGGACTGATGTCGGGCTTTGGGTTCTGGCTGGACAGCTCTACTCTATTAATACACTCACTTACTCTCCCCGTCGACAATCTCTCATCTTAACACGTCCACTTTCAATCTCGAGAGTAACCGAATCGATTAGACCGCTCGAACCAGAGACCCCTTATCTTAGAACTGCATCGTCGTTTTCGGCAGTTACACTATCTCCATCATCTCATCGCTCTTCTGTCCCCTCTGTACCTACAGTAACGACGCCTAGGCTCGGCTCAAACATCACATGTGCTGGGTTGTTTGGTAAGCTTCCAATCGATTATCTTATCTTTGTGTACGAAACAGTGTTGACCTTTTCTTCGCAGTTGCATTTGGACGAGAATCATTTGTGGTAGCAGATTTGAACGGTATCAGCATAGGATACCGAGATGATGCCAGATGTGAGTGCTCAGACATTTTCATTCAGGATCAATCATTCATCTACTCATATCCCTTGTGATCACATCATATTTCATAAGCCCATCGATGTATCATCGAGTCTTCTTCTATTGTTGACTTGTTCATCCTACAAGAACTCAACTATATGTTGGTTGTAGCCACCGGAACCCTTTATGCGTATGATCTCGCCAAGATATTGGTCGATGCCAATCCAGATAGTTGGAAGACTACGAGAAAAGAGTCTGGCGAGGTTCTGAGTGCTTGGGGAGAAAATGTCAACTCTATCTTCAAAGTAGGCTACAGAGAGGACATTTTACAGAGTGAGTTTTTTGCATCGATATCTCAGCTTCCCATCAAGATTTCAATACACTAAAAACATCATGAATTTAGTCGTATATAGTTGCTACAATAAGCTTGTAGGGCGTAAGCACTGCCATCTTCTTGCTCTTCAACGATGCTTCATATTGATCGAGAGTCACTTCTCCTCACTATACAGAAACTACCCTAAAAGCTTTAGAGCCAATCGGAAAAAAGCCTTCTCGTAGTCAATCTCTCGTCAGCGCTTTTCACCGTCAGCCGAGATCGAGCGATAGATCTAAACCGGCTGCGTTCAGAACAGTCGCTGAGGCTGCCGTATCTGGTCCTATCAACAGTATCGGATTTTTTGACAAGTACATAAGTCTTCCAACAGATAAGAACGGAGTGATCGTCTTGGACTTGATGAAGTGAGTTAGGAATCGGAACCTGCTGTTGCAGTTCAAGGTCCTGACGTATCATGACTCTTGCATTTCACAGTCCAACCAGGACCATCAGCTTTCCAAACATATCCGATTCATCGAGTTCCAACCCTGCAATTTCTGGATTGAAGCACCGGGTAACATCGTACTCTGCTAGTGAGATCTACTCTTCTCGAAGCCATGAAGGAAGCGGCTTTGAACTCTTTGAATTCATCTCGTCTCTGGTTTTTACCTTTCTCAGTTCTCATGCATCGGATGAGTGATAATGCTTTCTTGATCGTCTACGAAACTGGTGGAACGTGGAGTGAGTACATGATCTGTGAAGTCGATGCTCTGATCTGAACTGACATAATCTTCTTCACCATAGTCGACAAGCAGGGTTCTTTATTAAAGGATGGTGTGAGTGTATCTTTGCCGTTATGAAAAAAGTTACGTTGGATCCTTATCGACATATCTTTATCATATAGGCATATATCACCTGGGAAGCTCGAGCAGCCTCTGCTGTCATTCAAGGCTCGAATCTCGTACTCTTTTCTAAAGACGGCAACTTCATCGAGGTCCGCTCGATGAATTCTGGCAGACTTCTACAAGTAATAGAAACCCAAAAGGTTAGGCTGGTTGGCGATAACGGGCCGGACAGGTCGGTCATGGGTTGTTTTGTTGAGTACGGCCAGGAGAAGCTGTTTGAGGTACGTGTAGCTCGTATGAGATCTTATCATATGGATTATGTTTGGTTTCCTTCTCATTTGCTGACCTGGTTGGAGAATGTACTCTGTGCTGTAGTTGACCGAGACAGTGGCTCTCCCACCGTTTTCAGATGGAACCAATTGAAAAACACTTCCCATGCGTCTTCGCGTTTCTTCTTCGTCGTCTTCTCTCATCTCCGCATCTTGGCCTTGAAATCACATCCTCATTCTCTTCAACTTGGTAAAATTACCTTTCTATTGTTTATATGATAAACGGTGTGTTTGCAGGTCTGCCCGACCATATTCTTACTGCACTATATTTCTCCCTTTCGTCCATATTTACGAATACACTATATACCAAGTTCGTGTTGCATCTTCTTTGCCGTTTCAATCTGCGAATACAAGAATATGTATTCTCTATTTAGTTTGGATACTACCAAACACAATTGCATTCAGTCATTCTGTTTTCTCTCTAACTTCTCATCCCTTTTAGACCAGATGATACGTTCATAAGATGGAATAGATGTCAAAGTAGCCATTCAAGCGTAACGAGCTCGGAACTGATGCAGCCGGTCTATCGGCCGCTCCTTGTTCCATGTCTCAATTCCTTCATTCGTATCTTCCAGGATAGGAAGACCTGGTTGTTGGACAACAAATGAGGCTGAGACCGAGCCATATGCAGCCGCTGAGCCAAAGCGCAAAGAACATCATTAGAACTGGATGTTTGGTGCAGAATATAAAGCAAATTTAACACACCCTTGTAGATGTCTCCCTGTTCTATATCTAAGCCAGCCATCAGCCCTCCTAAGAATGAATTTCCCGCTCCTGTGACCTCCTTGATCTCGGGAGCTGAGTCCGACCAGTAGGCCGGAATCCAATGGATACCATGTGTCCGAGTACCGACATAGGCGCCCAGTTTTCCGCATCGGAGGACTACCGAGGCTTTAGAGGAGAGGGTAGGCATGTTGAGGAAAAGTTGGGTGATGTGATTGTAGTCGGCTGTTGTTCGAGGTACTGGGAGGGATAGAAGAGCTGCCGTGATAAGAACATATGAAGAGCGAGAGAGTCGGAATCAGCACAATAAACTTAGATACGCGAAGACCAGAGTAATAGATTACCCAAAGGCACAGATGAATCGAAGACGAACCAGCGGCCTCCTCATGATTGGGACTCAACACTTTGACTCCAATCAGTGCGCTCTTCAACTCCTCTAGCAAATTAGGTCGACAGCTCATCGGATGAGGCTCCCACACTATCTGTGGGTTCCAGTTTGATTCCCAAGGCTTTAGGGCCTTGAGAGCTGAAGACGCAGATAAAACCTGATCAGGAGATCCACACATATGTAGGTATCTAGGACGTAGTGAAGGGTGAGGGAGCATATCGGTGATTGTCAAGAGTGAAGGAGGGTTTAGGTACTTGAATCTGAGTATCGTAAGGAAGGATGGGGTAAATCAAATGAGGCGATTAGCTCGTCAGATCAGATGAGGTTAGGTGAAGCCATAGAGGAACGAACGTTCTGCTGCCATTCTTCCTTTCGATAGACGCTTGAACGCTACCAAACGTTGTTCTCCACGTCCAGATATCCTTCCCGAGTTGATTTAGATGTTCGAATTCGAACGGATGCCCTGTTCGATCGGTATCGACGATGATACCTAGCTGGCTAGGTCGTAACCAGATGCGAGCACCCACGATAGCATAGAGACCTCCTCCTCCTATCTATTGAGCGCAACAGATAGAAAGACATGAGCCATCTCATCTCACAAAGTATATGTGCGCCGTAATAGAGGACATACACACTTATGCGATGGAGCAGCGGCTGAACCATCCTCGTTTAAAAACGTGAAACAGTCCACCAAGACTGTACTACTTGAAGACAACGACCAAAACATGAACAGAGAGCAAAACACAAGTGGACAAGACGTTTTCGTCAGATCCTTTGGAGCATAATATATCAATCTGAGTGATACTCTCTGGTCTTTATTAGTTCGTCAGCCAGCAAGGCTTACCCAAGGCTTGAGATGACAACTACTGGCTGTTTATTTCTGGAAGTATTCTCCATTTGTGTCAGATGTGACTCGAGATGAATAAGAGCGCACACTCTTGTTTCTTCTCTGATTAGTAGTTAGTATCACTCAGCTCAGCCAGACACTTCGGTGAGTATTTCTGGTCGCCGTCGATGATGATGCTGATGTTTGTTGTTAATGCTTGTTGCTGATGTTTGTTGCTGATGTTGCTCTTGACGATTGCTACTAATAGAAATACCAGAAGACTGTGATTACAAAAAATTGTCCATCTCTTATAGTCATTCCTCCAATTCTTATATTACTTTTGCTCGTCAGCCAGTAAGACATCACATCCTTCTCTCATCGCCTTCATTCGCCATCATCCACTCAACCATCCAGCAGCACACGATCAAAAGACTCTTATGTTTTCAAATTCACCATACCAACCTCAACAAGGTTACCCTCCCTCACCTTATGGTCAGCAAGCTCAATCAGACCCTCTTGCCTTCTACGGCTCACAATCAATATCTGCCGGGTCAGACTCGGCCGGATACATGAGTTATGGCTCAGGCATAGCAGGAAATATGGGCGGAGGGATTGAGGCTGTTAGCGGAAGAATGGACTCAGGCTCAATGGCGATGCAGAATATAGCCGGAGATGGAAGGTGGTGGGAGGCTTTTGGAACGTGTGGATTTGAAGGGGAACCTCCCCTGATGGAAGGTGTGACCTGTTCCTTCTTGATTTCTCTCCATTCTCCATTTGTCGCATCCCGGCCTGGTCCTTCTCGCTAACTATGTTTCTTCTGGCGACTGTTGGTCTCATTGCGAACGATAGAACTCGGGATCAACCCGTCCCATATCCTCACTAAATCTCTGACTGTCCTCAATCCTCTCTCAAAACCAGACGAACAGATTATGGATGATGCCGACTTGGCTGGTCCATTACTATTCTGCTTTGGATTTGCTATGGTCCTTCTCTTCGTAAGCTTACCTTTATTCTCTCCTAGAAACCTTCTACCTTCGAGTCCTGACATCTTCAGTCTTCTTGGTCAACATGGAAACGAACTACATAGTCCGGCAAACCTCAGTTCTCCTACATTTATGCCATCGCTCTGATGGGTACGATCGCGATCTATACGCTTCTTAATATGATGGCTCAACGCGGAATCGACGCTTACAGAACAGCGAGCGTATTGGGATATTGTTTGCTCCCTATGGTCGGCTTGGGGACAATCGGGATGGGCGTAGGAATGGAGTAAGTCTCCTATCTGAATATTTCCCTTTTTTTTTCTTCAAAGATACTGCCACTGGCGTCGTGTTGATCTCTTTTTGCTCCATTTTCCTTTCTCTTCCTAGTCGGCCTTTGGGTTATGCCCTTTCCTTCTTATCAGTCCTATGGTGCACGCATTCAGCTTCGTCTATTTTCGTGGCTGTCCTACGGATGTCAGATCAGAGATTTTTGGTTGCTTATCCGGTCATGCTCCTCTACGGATGTTTTGCCCTCTTCAGGTATGTGTATCCCTGTCTCTTTATCGTCTCGTGTCTCTTTGCGTTCGATGAGAACGATGCAAATTCTAATCATGTGCGCTTGGGACATTGTTCGTATTCGAAGTGTGTTCACTGTTGGAGTTCCTGGATCTAAATAGATGTGACGCACTTCTGCAACTCAAGGTCTTCTGAACAATTAATGCAATGTATTCCTATAACTGTGATCTGCGAACACCTCAAGTCACTCCCACAAGAGGGCTTCAAATGATTGGATCTTTCTTTATATTTGGTGATCATGTGGATGAAAGATCTAGTCTTCGTCTTCGTCACCACTCTCAATCCTTAATCCTCCCTGCTCGTCATCGCTTTCTTCAGGCGTCCCACGCTCGACCCGTCGTTGTTCTTCTCGCTGCTTTTTCTTTTGCTCGAGCTTCTTTAAAACTTGAGTAGCAGAGTTGAAAATTCCACCTGTAGGCGCTCCACAAGCGAAACATTTAGGTGTTTTGTTGAATCGCTTGATGGCACATCTATTAATGTAAAATAAGGTTCAGAAGACGAAAAAAATCAAATCATTGAACTCGGCTTTCAGAGGTCAAAGAGAACTGATTGGACGAGAGAGGGACAAGAGAGGACGTACGATGAATCAAAGAAATGGTTGCATTTCGTCACCACCGGGTCGACAAACTCTTTCCGGCAGATCAAGCAAGCGAATGGAATATCTTCCTCCGAATCTGAATCATCAACTGCTTGACCAGCTTCTCGGAGAGATGCTTCGTGCTGCTTGTCAAGTTGCCAGCCTGATAAATAGTCTCCTCGCTATGTTGAGAAGACAACGAGAGACGATAAACACGCGTGAGAGAAAAGTGAGATCAAACGATCAGACAATAGACAGAGATGTGTAGGGAAGAAAGATGGAGAATAGCTAGATTTATGATACGTACATCGTGTAAGAATTTACATGTGTCTCCGAATCCACACCACCCCGTCTCTGAAGACAGTTTATTATTGTTAAAGGGCAAAAACAGAGGCCAAAGTGGGTTCCAATGAGTTAGATTGAGAAGAAAAATGAATATGTTGCGGTCGAGACGACGCACCTTTATAATCCTTGCAAACATCAGGCTGGTAATCAACGACAGTGATCGTCCTGATATTGCTAGACGCTTTCTGGGGACCAGCTTTCATCTTGTTTGACACACCACTCTCCCTTTGTTCGAGGTGTGACTTGTATGCGGCCGCGCCGTGATACAGTCCGTCATCCGGTATACCATCATTCAAGGCATCCTAGAGGGGAAGATTTGAGTATAAGAGATAAAGAATCAATTGCGAAGTCCTCATTTTACATACCAGGACAAAGAGTAGAATACGAGACGACAGGAAAGGAAAGGAACATACCTCAACCAGCTTTGCTCTCTTCCTCTTTTCCTCCTCCTCCTTCGCATCAGCGTCCCAATCCAATGATCCTGTCGCGTAATTTCTGTTCTCCGCTTTCGACGTTCCACTAGTCTTCCAATTAACGTTGACCCCGTCATCTAGTCCGTCATTCATATCTTCTCTTTCCCAGTCTTCTTCTCGATGTGACTTCCGTTTCGTTCCTTGAACCAAAGGGTTGTACACTGTCTTCTTGGATGGTATACGAACAGCAGAGCCAGAAGTTGATGAAGTGGAGGAATTGGTGGACTTGTTTGCTGAAGGGGATGGCGACCGCCGACGAGCTGTCGGGCGAGGTTTGGACTTCTTCTTGAAGATAGCTACAGGAGCAGAATTGGGCTCAGGTATTGTAGTTGAATCGGCCATGATGTGTGCTGAATGATGGTTAGTGAGGAGCAGAATGGTTTCTTAAGCTTCATCTGGTAGCCGCGCGTTCAAGTTACTTAGGCTGATGACAAATCAAGTATCTAGGTAGCTACTCAAAGATTGATGACATAGATGCAAAATTCATGAAACAGGGTTCAAGACTGATAGAATGATACAGTAGATCGACTGGTCCGAACAAGAACAGGATGAGGAGATAAGATATTGATAGAGGATCAAAACGGAATAGTAGAAAAAGTCGAACGACAAAGAAACAATGTATCCCTCGTCAAGCCGTACCCTCGGATTGCACCATAGCTATGAGCGGAAAGCAACCATCGCAGAGACATAGTGAGTGATAGAAGATTCAAACAGGATAGGCTTCAGAGTATTGAAAATACTTACGCTCTCGCTTTGCGGGAGTCTTTCCCAGGTGAAGGTGATCTTTGAGACCTCTATCATGAAGTGCAAACGGCCAAGGCTCGAGATAGTCAGCCAACAAGATCAAGCAGCAAGAGAGCAGTTTCAAGATACTATAAAGTGACACAGGAGAGAGACAGAATGACGCACTGCTTCATCCAAGCAGCGGTTCGATAAGGCTTGAATCCAGCAATTCCTCTCTGTCGATTCCATTGCTGCCTCTTATCGGCCTTCTTGATAGCCTTTGCTTCTTCCTGTTTTATCGATAGATGAGAGAAGCATGAGTAGTCAGTAACCCTTATAGAAAGATATGGAAAAGAGCCAAGGTTCTATTACCTTGTCGATGTAACCGTCATCGTTGGCATGAGCCTTCGAAACCGATGATAACCCAAACGGCTCGATTGTAAGCTACCTCGAAACCGAATGATATAAAGAACCTTTCACTCACATTCTTCTCAGCAAGCTCCGCTTGACCTTCCACATGATCGTACGTCTCGAAGGCATGCCGTCGAGCTTGAGAAGCGCAATGAGCCTCGTGATCCTGATCGAGTATCAAAATATTGTTCGATGTTAAGTTTTACTATATACAAGTCATCAAGAAGAGTCTGTTCGGATGACGTACTTCGTCGAGTCCCGCATCTAGCTTGATCGTTGTCGACAGCCTACGTCGTGACAATCAAGATGATAGAGGAAAGAGGCAAGTTAGCGTATGCGTCATGATCCCCACCTCATGACAGAAAGTGAAGAAACGAACCATCCTATGATTTGATACTCATGCGTTTCTTTCGTAAACGAGTTAACATACTATGATAGTTTTCGCGAGTCATAGAATTAAGTGCAGCTCAACGTTATTGATGTCATGTTCGACTTCATGAGTCACTCAGGAGCAGAAAAGATGCGTACATTCTGACTAAGATGATCCAAGTTCTTAGAGATCAAGATCGGAATCCGGACTTTTCGAGTTTCGTCGTCCACAAGCTCCTGCAACCAGAGCATTGCCATTGCCTTCGTCTGAGATCCCAGTAAGCCCATTACCGAGGCTCCTTGAAGTTTAAATGTCAAGACTGATTGGAATCGGCTGTAACAGGGCAGCCTCACAAGATCAATATCGAATTCAGCCCGAGATCCTTCAATTGTGGCTTCTTTTTTGGACAGTTGCTCGGTGGAGTCAGTAGTGGAGATGGTGAGCTTCTTGATGTCACCGATGAGACTTTCGTATTGAGAGTCAAGGTTGATCACGATAGGACCAGAAAGCTCGACAGTTCCAGTCTCCCTAAAAATCAAATCCATTATAGTGACTCTTATCAGGTTTGTCAAAGATATCGAAGGTCAACAGAAAGACCACGTACCATCCGAGTAGGTTATGGGGCAAGTCTAACTGAACAGGCTTGAATAACAAGCTTGCGCTGACACCTATCAAAAGCCAACAGAGATGCATCAGACGTCCAAATACACCCTTAACATGATGGCGGTCTAAATCAAAGTGGTCTTACGTCCGAATCCGATTCCTTCCTCAAGCTGTTCTCGTAAGTAGTTGTATAAAAAGTTAACCAGTTGGGTATACAAGGTCTGACTTTTGATCTAGGGGTCGATGTAGAAGGGAAGAGACTAAAACTTACAGCAAACAGTCGGCTAACTTCGCTAGACTCCTTGAACAGATCCTTGAGAGGAAGATTCAAAATGCCTAGAATCGGATCCTTCTCTCGAAGAGCAGAATTTCGAACCACAATCCGGACTACGGTATCTTGCCAGCTGTATTTACAAAAGCGATACGTGCTAATTGAGATATACACTCATAAACACATCTCAAGATAAATTAGCTTACTTCCTGATAAATTTCTCAGTCCCAGCCTGAACGACCACAATCAGGCCCCCAAATAGACGGAACAACAGAACCAGTTGGAAGATCAGAATCGAAATTGAAACATGACGAGTACGTGATACGAATTTACCTCAAAGTATGGCGTATTACTGTACTGCTTGACCCGAGTTTTATAAACCATATCATCGTTGACAATGATCTCACAAAACGCACTCGGCAGGTTATCAGCTTGCTCAGAGACTTCCTGTGGAATCGCTCATTTGACGATATGGTATCAGAAACAGAAACATCCTGTACTCTTCCATTAGAAGTTAAATCATGAAAACAATGTACTAACATCTGTGTCTTGTCCAGCAACTCCTTCGCGCTCCTTGGCCGTGGTTCCCTTGAGGTTCTGTTTCTCAAGTTGGTTAATCTATTCATATGAATCAATAGTGTCAAAGATATACATCCTAATGATTTAGATCCAAATTTGTTCGACAAACGTACTTGGTGAATGACCACACTTAAGACTCCACTCTTCCAACGAGGATCAGGACTTAGGGGAACAAAGACAAGAGAAGATGTTACTTTTAGTACAGAACGAAGATGAGTACAATAACGAAAATATGTTATAGAGAACGCACGGGGTTCGAGTTGGGTCAGGTAAAGCCGGAGGACCATCTCTGGCGGCCGGATTGGGAGCTATACCAGAGACGAATGATAACATATCATCAGCATAGTCTTTCTGCCGAAACGATCAAAGCCAGATTACACTGACCAACGTCATCAAACCGCATCTCTTGCTCAGGGAGAGATTTAGTAGGCACGGCCGTTGGATGGTCTTCTGGAATCTCGAGTTCCTTGTTCAGAGGAGCCTTTTCATAATAACCAACCGACCAGTGAAGCTACAAGGGGAAATAAGGTGTGGTCAACCACAAGGAATCAGAATTTGCGATGTAATACGATGTTTGAGTATGAAATATAAAAAAAATAAAAAAATCACCTTCCCCTGAGATTTTCCGCCACCTACCGTTGGTTCCCGAGACAGTCGAAGATGTCAAAGCAGAACGTGGTTTTTTAGAATAGTCACAAACAAAGTCCCATTTATCTGCTCAAAGACAAACCTTCGAAGCCTTGGATGTCGTCCGCTCGTCGGAGCATCACATTGGGGGTCTTCATCAATTCTTTGACAGGAACTTTGACTAGAAATAGATGATATCTTGCCGTATCAGACACGACTAGTTTCAAGATAAACTCTTTCTTCAGACTACCATGAGGAAAAGACTTACTCCGCCCGATGATATCGTCATTAGTATGCTCTATAAATCCAAAGTCAACGTTGATTAGAAGATCCAGATTGATAGATACACAGTCTGTCCCTTCGGACCTCTTGTCATGATCATGAATCAGAAATTTGAATTGTAAACTAACTGTCTGAATCCCAAAGCATAACACTCAAACTCTCCTCTGTCTTGACCTCATTAGCGGTGATCAGAAGCGCGCAGGTCTCCTCGAACACTGGGTTCAAATCCTCTGATATGATCCTGGTCGAGTAAAGAGGTTTTCCAAACTTGGAGTAGGCTAGCACAATGTAAGGGTCAGAAGATCCTAGATTCGTTATCAGTTTTGCAGAGAAGCATGAAGTTGAGGTGGATCAGTAAATAAATACAAAACGAAAGAGAAGAACGTAGCCATGACAAAACGAACCGTTCTTGTCTTGAGCACTAAGATCCTCTCCATGATGGATGCAGATTAAGAAAACACCGATCGCCTGAGTATCACCAATGGCCGCTCCCGATAGCATTTCCTGCAAGTTGAGCGTCATCGACTACTCGAGCAGAAACACGTTTACGTAAAAGGCTTTTGAGGAGTCTGCTCATCCCGCGTGTTCGCTATAAACTGCAAAACATGGTGTATAGCCACGAACCTTGGGAGCCACAAATTCAGCCGTTCCGGCAGCAATAGCCATCTTGACAAAACTTGAAACCATAGGAAGATCCAAGACGTTGGGCAACGCCTTGGTCATAGGGATTACCGACACATCAACATCAGGCACACCCATCTGTCGGTTACCAACGATACGTAAAAGGATGTCCAATAAGTTTTCGGAAGACGCATATCGATAAAAGACAAGGAACACGCACAAATGTGAAAGTCACATTTCGAACGAAGGGATAAACGGGAATGAATTGCAATCGCAGTCGGATGGTACCGACAATACCTTCGATCTGAACCCATAGGGGGATCGGAATATGAATCCAATCAAAGACCTGTTTGTTTTGAACGTGAGATAAGGAGATGAATCGGCTGAACCACAAGCGAGTCGTTATAGTGAGAACAAAAATGAAGACTGACACCAAGGAAGAATTCGAGTAGCAGATGTATATTCTTGGATCGCTCGTTTGCGTCTTTGCCAGACTCAGCGCTGTATGCAAAGGCAACTTCCAAATTCTATCAAACAATATAGAACAGCCAGATTTTGAGAAATGGATTTCGCTTCAGTGATTGGTGAAAGGCAAATCATTTGGGGACGACAGGAAACGGACCACATATTCTCCAGAATCATCCAAATCAGCTTCTTCTTGGGTAGCAGCGGGGCCGTTTGCACTAGCTTGAACTTTCTCCCCATTTCTCTTTCTACCAATCCGAAATACGGGCACAAACAGTCAACTGCAAGACCCAAAAGACGCCAAGCTGAGATGGCATGTACTTTCACGTACTTCATTTGGTCCTTCTTATCGGGAAGACTTCTCATAGAGATGATCCGGAACGGGTTGGACCCCTGGCCAACCTCCGAAATTCTAACAGCGTCCACTACAGCAGGAAGTGATTGCTGCATGATATCCTCCACCATATCCACAATGGACAGGAACATTTCTATCCGACGAGATGGGTAAGGCTATTAGCAGCCTATCTCTATTAACTCTCTGGCATAAACATCTTAGATAAACTACTGATTGTATACTCACCAGGATTCAACAAGCCCCAGAATGTAGCCAGCAAAGAGTTGAGCCATTCTACACTCTCTGGCATCGGCGGACTGTACTTCTCCGCTCTCCTTCGATGAACATCCAATCTAACCCGTTCCATTTCGCGCTCTAATTTCCTCGCGGCTCCCCAAGAAAAGAAACATGCACCAAAACCGACGAGACCGATAACCCAAGACCGAAAGATAAGGGCGATCCAGCCGGAGGAGAAGGCAGTGAGGATCCAAAGAAGGAGTGTTCCGGCGATAGATGCATAGGTGAGCCGGTGTAAACTCTTGATGGTTCGAGTGACAGCGGGTGACGGAGCAGGTGGAAACGGCTGAAGGGATAGGTTCTTCACCTTGGGCTGAGAACCATTTGTGTAAGAATGGGCTGAGTGACGTCCTTGACTAGGGTGAATGGAGCTGTCATCAGACACTCGCGAGTGGTCTATAGAGTAGTAGAACATAGAAGTATGAGTACTTGACTCATCAGCGAACGATCGGGTCTTGTCTTGTTGACAACGCTTGAGATATGACGTACTGTTCAGATCTGAATCGTGAATGTTGACCGCGTACCCAGTGATCGGGTCTCTTACAGTTCGGTCTTGTTTCTGATTTCCGTCAACCTGTCGTTTCATGACAAGGCCGAATCGTAGATCAGCATTGTGCTCATAACTTGGCATGGTAGTTCAAGAAGTACTAAAGGAGAAAAAGAAGAACGGCTGACATTTTCAGTCGATCGTCCTTGGTAGGCATTCATCCTCCTTCTCATTTCTTCCTTCTCACTATGAGAATCCAATGACCCGGAGTCGTCACGTCGAATTTTTGCAGCTTTGAGCTCATCCGCCGTCAGACTGTTGTCATAGTTGTCTTGATGTTCTCGTTCTCTATTGGCAAGACTACGCGTGTGCAAGGCAAAAGGTCAACGTAGCACATAGAACATGAGGTCAGTGAATTAAGAGCAGATATAATCAAAACAATACACAAGCCAGCTTGAGATGGAGAGCATTCTCTTAAACGTATCCAAGCGTGTTGTAGGCATAGATCTGTACTAGTAGAGAAATAGAAGGGAAAGGGCAAAAGATGGAACGAACTAATTCTGAATAGTCGGAATCTTATGATGCTCACTCCAGTTCTGAGCATTTGTCTCGTGAGATCCGGTAGTGGGTAAACCAGTAGAATCTTTAGCATACGTCTTTCCCACCGGTGAAGACGAGGACACATTCGCAGACGCCATCTTGTCGACAAGAAGGGCTAAAGATATACAGGGAGAGTGATGGCAAGAGAGAGAGAAGATAGAGGACGAGTTGGACAGTGGACAAAAGTGAAGAGATCTCTTACGCGCAGTCGATACAATGACGTCAGTCCCAACTTGGGCGTTCGGTGACGGCGCGTTTCTGTCGACTTCTTATGGCCTGGCAAGTTTGCGAAGCTGAAAGCCTCACTGCTGCTGCATGTTCGAAAAGTAAAGGAGTTCCGAACATCAAAGATGTGCTCTGAATTTCATGGCGAGTTCTCGGGAGGGAGCAAAATAATGTGTTGTGTATGTGTCTTTGTTCCTAACTTTGTTCAATATCTGCTCTCAGACTTGGTGAAATAGAGATGTGAATGCGTTGCGCAACATACTGCACTAGGTCCTTCACCAGAAGAAGAAACAGGGATAGATGATGCAGGGATTTGACACCGAAGCTAACCGTGACCCATAGTACCTCGGTGGTTTATGGTTTGAGGGCACCCAAGTTCAGAAGGGTCACGTATCGACCGTTATTGGTTGAGATTGCTAGATAGCAGCCAGAGCCATATAAGTGTTAGTTGGTGTTTCCAATAATATCTATTAATCTAATTCATATTTTTCGTCGAAGATGTGTCGTTTCGGTATCCTTCTGTGGCATCGTTGAAGAGACATATTTCTACTTCCCGACACATCCAGTTGAGAGAATACTAACATACATCCCAAGACGATTAGAGTGAACCAACACGAAGATGAGAATATGTACATAGGTTCGAATAAAAAGTGATGATCAATATGAAAAGCCTGCCATGAGAAACATCTATTGATGATAAAACTATAACGTCCTTGGGAAACCCCAGATGATTAATGAGATATGATTCAAAATAAAACGAACGACTTGCTCATAGATGATATGAGACTGATATATGTGTTAGATAGAATAGGAAAACGCCGAAAGAAAAGATAAAAACTACACTATGTACAATGCCTGATGTGTGAGACTCTTAGAAACTCCTGGTGTCTAGTTGGTAAAGACGAAAGGAGCTCCCTCAAAGAGCAGTCGGCCCAACGAGACAGCCTGCTTAGGGATACAAGCGGAACCCTCGCTATCGAGCACGAAGCCTCGGACACACTCCTTGATGACACATTCGGCGTTCTCGCATGCAACATTGTAGGCGTTGGCGATGGTCGTGCAGTCTTTGCCAGTGGCGTCACCAGAGAAGGGCGAGATGCATCCTCCGCCTTAGGTCACAGAGATGAACGAAAAACGATGATATTGTCAGCGACTCAGCGACTCAGCGACTCAGCGACTCAGCGACTCAGCGACAGAATGATGAGAAGGTAAATGCGACCCACAAGACTCAAGGTTGGCCTTGGTATCAATGCATTCGAAACCGGCCGCCCCCGATAGAGTAGTAATAGGGCAAGCAGTCATGGTACCTGGGCAAGCGTTTCGGGATCGAGCCTTCAAGTTTCGTCGTCGAGATCCAGGAGAGATACAGGTCAATCCGTTGGCAACACACTGTCCCGAGCATTTCTGGTAGCCAGTGTTGCAACCTGAAATTTTATGGAAAACGGATGAGTAAATTATCAAGTAAATACAGAACGACATGAACCGATGGAAAGCCATCCCTGAGAGATTAAATAGATGATCAACTCACTGAAAGCACAGGTCGTAGAACAATCGGTGGGGGTGGAGTTGTCAGGGTAGGTGCAAGTAGGAGTGATGACATTCAAGAGCGCAAGTGCAGTGGTACCAGCTAAAGCATCAACAGTGCTGACTGATAGGACGAAGCAAATGGTTGAGAGCAGAATAATATTGTAAGTTGCGAATGATGGATAGTTCATATGTCGAACATACATAGACTTCTTGAGATTAAGACTTACGCAGAACAGTAGGCACGTTTACATTAACAGCTGCCGTGTTGATAGCAGAGGTAGAGGAAGCTGTAAGACCGGCAGTGGTCTGTCGAACCGTTTCGCCAACCAGGTATCAGCTTTCAGATTTCGGAGTTCACTTGGTAACGACGCCAAATCATACGCACAGCACAGATGCAAAGGGTGCCCAAGTTGTATGTAGTGACACCGGAGACGAGGTTGTTCAGATTGACATTAGCCTGTTAGGAATTAAAAGATTTAGAAGTGTATTATAAGTATTGGCTTCGTTCGCGCATAGTTTATGAATAGAGCGCTGTATGAAATGCTTACACAGATCGGGGCAGTGACTGCCATTACCATATGGGAGGTAGCAACGAGAAGAGCGAGGGCTTTGTATCCGAGCATGTTGGAAAGAGGGTGGTTGAAAGAAGGTCGAAAGAAGACGAGGACGAGGAACGAAGTTGCTTGAAGAAATAATGAAGAGATGATGATAGGAAAGAGAGGAGGGCTGAAAGACAATTTCGCCTCCCTTCTTATAACCGTCCATCCGAGCTTCGAGCTGCATGATCTTTGGACCCGTTTGTCAATCAAGTTTTAAAATTTATCAACAGAAGAGAAGAAACTTTGATTGATTCTGTGAGGAAGTCATGGAAACCATTTTGGGCGCAAGCCTTGTGTGTGAGGTCTTAGAAGATTATCGATTGCAGATCATCCCGATCCGTGGGTGTTGTATGTCCAAGTTCGTGTTGGTCTTCAACCTCCTCGGGCTAGTCCTTTGAGAATTTGTAAGAACGCCAGGCGAACGCAGCTCGATTGGATAGACAAGTAGTGATCGCATCGTACTAGATGTAACGCAAATCAAAGATAGAGAGAACTAGAAACGATGTGTTGTTTGGCTCTGCAGGTAGGCGTTGTAAGCTAAAGAGAAATGTCCCCGAGCGTTCACCAGAAACAAAGTTGGTGAATCTAGTCTGTGTCTCATAGGTGTCAGTCAGTCTGAAGGAATTGTAAACTATCATCCAGTAGAATGGCTGAACGGCTCCGACATTCGCGACTGAGGTTTAGCAGCAGAATCATTAGCGTTGTAGAGCACGAGCAGGAAAGCATCATCAGTTTTCCACGGCTATAACGAGCAACTGAATCAATGATCGAGTGTATGTTAGTAAAGAAAAGGTTTGAAACGTCAATAGAAAGAAGGATGAATGTTTTGGCCGCAGTCGTTCATCCCAGCTGTTTCTTCTCAGATAGATCGGAAGGAAAAGTGATGGATCGCATCAGCTGACGGTATGGAAAGCGACTTCAGTAGACAGAAGGAGAAGCTGAAAGCAAGACTCGATGGTGGGGGTGTTAGTGATGATAAAGATAATTATAAAAATAATTAATTAGATGATATAATTCATCCATGTTAATCTAGAAAACGCCAGCCAAATTGATCAGGACACTGAGAACAGCCGAGACAACATGGCTTGAGTTTTTTTTTTTTTTTTTTGTAAGAAACCCCCCTTAATGCAGGATCATCGGAGGGCCCGTTCCCCGGAAGAAGGTGGAATGAGCAAGAATATTGACAGTAACAACCAGTCAGATATCGGAAGTTGGGCTCAGAAAATAATTAAGCATTTTCACGTTTTCCGGAAGTGTCGGAGGAAGTCAATACATAATCTAAGGTTCGACTCCGAATAGAGTTATGACTAATCGAATATCTGTGTAATCAT
Source organism: Phaffia australis (assembly GCA_014825575.1). Taxonomy (NCBI): domain Eukaryota; kingdom Fungi; phylum Basidiomycota; class Tremellomycetes; order Cystofilobasidiales; family Mrakiaceae; genus Phaffia; species Phaffia australis. Next base: position 28,165 of record MVAH01000200.1, read on the forward strand.
ATATTCATCTCTCCGTAGTTCTCAACTCAAAACCATCTGTTGAGTGTATGTTAACACTAATTTCAACACACTCCGAACAGTGCTTACGTCTCCTCGCAAGACGGAGCCGTTATCATGACGGCTATCTCTGCCGAACTATCTGCACTTTCTCTGAAAGATCTCGGCTCTCTGTCGCTGGAAGAGTTGTTGACGACAGCATCGGTTCATCTCATTGAATCTCCTCAGCAATCTCTGCCGTATCTGAACCAAGCCCTTATCCTGTCTCCATCTTCAGCTCCTATTCATGCGAAACGGGCGATGGCTTATACTTTGCTTGAGATTTGGTCAAGAGCCTATTTTGACGCCTGCCAAGGTCTAGATGATGATGCAGAAGGGCTGACAGATGAGCTCAGGGCAGAGCTCGTAGGTTTGGCAGGACGATGTGCTGTAGAGAGCCTGGTTTGGGACCTAGCCGTCATCGTAAGTTTCTTTTTTTGCTTTTGCTTTTTTCTTTTGTCTCTTCTTCTTCCTTCCTCTCTATTTGATATCTCTAGAGCATGTTTCATATGACAACAAGCATTTGTGTGCTTGTGCATTTATATTTGTTGATTCTCAACCTCTAAACAGCATCTGGAGGAAGCCATCAGATTGACTCGGACACCCACTCTGTTGGCCCTGCAAGCAAAGGCACTGTCAAATCTCCAAAAGACTAGCTTATCTCCAGTCAGGATAAGGATGTTGAATCAAAGGAAATTAAGGTTCTTGGAAGAAGCATTTCCGGGGCTAGATGAGGATGAAGAGTGGGAGAGCTCAGAGGAGGAAGGTGAGAGGGCTGTAACGGATGATGATACGGAGATAATGATGATTTAAAGATCTTTTCTCGTGCTCAGAGCCTTCTTTTTCTCTGGCTGACACTTCCAAGTCATTCAACATAACAAGATAGAATCATCAGATGCTACCACTCCCAGTCATCTCCTCAAGAGGTTGACTTGAGTGTTTCTCGTTACCAGGCGTTACATCGCGCCCAAGTAAAGATACAGAAAGACGAAGAAGATCTATCTACAAGTTTAAAGAGATTCTTAGATAGGAGAAACGAGTCTGGATATTCGATGGGGAATCGTTAGGAGGACGAACACAGAAAAATCAGAGATCAACAAGACCTCACCTATCACATATTTGGTCAAAATGATATCCATCCAACAACCACTCAAGCAAAAGAGACCCTCTTCTTCTCCTTCTGCCCTGCACCTGCCTTCTGGGGTTTGACCTCACTGACAGAACTAGAGGATTTGGAAGCCTGCTTCTTCTTCTGCTTTCGCTCTCGCTGCCGTTCCTTCTCCTTTTCTATCAAGAGTTTCTTGGTCTCACGCTGAAAAGGAGGATACAGAAAGTAGTATAAGCATAGGGTGAACCAAAAGAGATTTCGATATGGTGGCTTTCGAACCCACGTACCAGAGGAGCTGACCGTTCAAGCTTCCGCTGGGCTTTGGTCTTGACTGAGCTTTCAGCAATTTCTCTTACTTTCGTCTACATCCAATGCCCAAACGAATCCACACGTTCAGTCGCGGACGATTGATGATAAGATAGAGGTTAGGGTTAAACCAGATAAAACGACATACCGTCCTCTGTAATTTTTCAGCTCGCTCTTCATCCTTCTTCTCAGAGATTTGCTCAATGATATTCAATAGCGAGCTCTAAAATCAAGTAGGCAAAGGTCATTTCTTGGTCTACAGTTTGGTATAAAGTATGTTACTAAAGTTCTATCGGAAATGCAAGACAGACCTTCTCCTCGACAAACACCTTGCCTTTCTTACCACTCTTCTTCCTTTGAGGCTTCGCCGAATTAGGTGACGGTCTCGAGGGTGAGCTTATAGGAGAATTTTGGACAACTGTTGATGATTCGGCCTCCATTAGTGCAAACAAACTGATGTGTTGGAAGAGAAAGGCGTTCTCTAGGTTCGTCCAATGTCTCGACAGTCAAAACGAGGGATTGATAATGGAGATTCCTCAAGATTTGGATCTTAACTAGAAAGCTGTGCAAATCATAAATTCAAAAATTCTGACCGACCGACCCAAATTCTTTCTTGCCTATTTCCTAGTCGACCGTATTTTCCCCATCGTCCTTCCGTTCATTCTTTCTGGTTCAGTTACTCTGATTTCCGTTGGTTCTCATCAATACCTGGTTTGGTTCCGATCAGATTGTTGATAATATCTAGCTCCTTGTAAAACCCATAAGTTAAGACACATTCAATATGGCCGAAGAACGAGAAATCTCCCGACTTTACCGAGTCAACCGAACCATCCACGAGCTCGTTTCGGATCGCGTACGTTCTATTCTTTCCCCAATCATAAGATTCTCCTACCAAGGTATCTGTTTAAATTGAGAATGCTTACGTGTTGTCTGTTGTTTCGACTTGTTGTCATATCTGATATTGAACGGGGTTTGTTTCTTGGATCCGGGCATACTTATGCGTCGTGATCTGCGTGCATGTCGGATGTGTGGTGGGACTGGGAAATGAATCGGATTGGGCTTCAATAGGGATTCCAAGTCGCAGAAGATGAGACGGATATGAGCTTTGAGGATTTTCGAAATCAGTTTGCTGCCAACGGATCTGTCGAGTGAGTTTCTTCCTTTCTTCCTTCTTACTTCCCTCGTGGCCTTCATTGTGTTCGGTTCGCAAACCGCGGTCTTTCTTCAAGAGAGAAATATACTCTCTCTCCTTTCGGAGAACTAAGGTCCCATAGAGCAGAGCTGATCGTTAGCTCGTTTGTCTTGTGTCTTGGCTTGACTGACTGTGTGGTAACTGGAATCATCCCTTTACATTTCACTCTTTTGTGAATGCTTGGCCTATAAAGTCGAAACCAGCTCAACTTCTGGACAAACTCACGTAAAGACCCGACAGACTCTATCTTCATCTTCTATTCTGATGAGAAAAAGGTGGGAGTGAAGACTATGCGGAAGTGAGTTTCTCTTTTCCTCTGACTAAAGAGCTCATGGTCAAGATGCTCAATCAGGATATTGCTCGTCTTGCAAACAGGTTCATTGGTATCCTCGACGAGAAGCAGATCCGGCGAGGAATCATCATCTATTCCGAGGCAATGTCTCCTCCGGCTCGAAAGGTCTGTCCATCATGTTTTACTGTTTCTCCTCCATTGTGTTTGCTTTGTATTTAAATTGCCTGGTTTCTTCTCATTATGCACCCCTTTGATGTCGGAACTGCTTCTCTCTTTAGGTTATCAACTCGATGGGACAGGATTACAAGCTCGAGGAATACGCCGAGGCAGATTTGCTCGTCAACATCACTCACCATCAGCTCGTCCCGCGACACGAGGTCCTCCCTGAGTCTGACAAGAAAGCTTTGCTAGAGCGATAGTCAGTTTATTTCTTGTCGATCCTCCTCTTCTCTCGCGATGATGGATCATAACAGTCTGGAACACTGATCGTTCCTATCCTTTTTCGTGACATACTTTCACGGCAGCCGATTGAGAGAGACTCAGCTTCCTCGAATTCTGCTCTCTGATCCGGTAGCTAGGTACTACGGTCTTACTAGAGGACAAGTTGTTAAGATCACGAGATCCTCTGAAACGGCTGTTCGTTCCCCTCTCTTTTCTCTTCCTTTGTGAATTATGTTCCATGGCTGTTGGGATAACTCAGCTACTGTCCACTGATGTTTCTCTCGTCGTGTTTTCTTCATAACAGGGTCGATACATCACGTTCCGTATAGCTTTATAAGCTCTTCTCTCTTGTCATCATCCTTTCCTTCCATCGCGCTAGACCCGTCCATCTTTCTGTGTCGAGGAATTTTCCTTTTCCTCCCTTGACGTGGTAGTCTTCGTGGTTTCCTTCATTTATCTCTCCTCCCTTGTCCTTCCTCCCGCTCATCTAAGGGTTGCTCAACTTAAAAGAAGATTAACGCTACAAAGAGGTTCTCGGAACGTATTTTGTCGCAAACATATAGCTGAAACATATTTTTCGATGCCTCCTTTTCCTTTTGTCTTTCCTGATCACACGGCGTAGTTGACGAGAACGTAAAGACACAGAACAAAGAAGGAAGAAGAATTAAGGGAACGTTCCATAAACTTATTTGTGATGATTACATGATCGAGCCATATGTTTTACCATCCCCCAGGACCTCCTCCTCCTCCTCCTCCTCCTCCACGTCCTCCTCCGCCAAAGCCTCCTCCTCCTCCAGGAC
>MVAH01000201.1:0-32005 GCA_014825575.1 Phaffia australis
TGCACAGGGTGGTTATCGTGAGCGAAAGGAGAAGACTTACTTGTCGTCTTCAGCATCCCACATGTTGAAAATAGCAGGAAGAACAACATCGACAAGCTGCTTGACGTTGGAGTGAAGCGGCACGGTCTGGGATTAAAAAAAGAGACAGCCATCAAGGTCAATCGGGTGTCCAGATAAGTAGAAGAGTAAGAACAAACCAAAACTATAACTCACAACGTTCAATCCAGGAGTCCAAGGGGCAGGCTCAGAGAGATCGTAGAATGTGTTGATGAACTTGAACAAGCTAGATAAGGCAGACTTTCGGATACCCTCGTAATAATGATCCAGGAGCTTGACAAGCACAGTGACGGATCGTTCGACGTAGGGCAAGAAAGCCTGACCGGTAGCGGCAAAGACATCACCAATCGCATCAGCGGCAACCTCCTTTTCAATCGCAATTCCGGAATTAACACCACCGAATAGCTTCTCAAGCTCGTCCGCGTCATCCTCAATATCGAGGAATTCAGAGTCGTCCTCATCATCAAGAGTACTCTTGGAGTGAGCGCCCTCGGAGGTGAACGCTTCGATAGCGGCGGCGACATTGTCCGAAATGTTTCCAGTCTCGTTGAGGTACTCATCGGTCTCGCTCTGGTCGCACGATCCCAAGAGGGATTCGAGTACGTTGGGCAAGTATGGCACGAACTCTTCCTCGAACACCTTGGCCATAGTGGCGAAGAAGATGAAGGAACACTCTCTCAACCTAGGGTTATCGAGAATGAGACCCTCGAAGGCCAACTTGATGCATGGCTGGAAGTAGGGTCGGAAGACGTCCTTGCCAACGGCCTCGGCGATTGTACCAAGGGTATCGGTAGCGATACCTCGGAGGTCGGTCTCCTCGCCGTCGTTCTTGAGCGTCAAGAAAGGCTGCATTCTAGTGATAGTAGCCTCGAAGTAAGGGATGAAACCAGACTTGGACGCATGAGCGGCCGAACCGATAGCTCCGGTGACGGTGGTTCGAACTGGGAGAGGTGCGTTCTCAAGAAGCACAATCAGTCGCTCCATGAGCAACGGAAGGTAGTTTGAGATGTCGTCTCCCAGGATCTCGAGGTACGAATCAAGAGCGGCGCAAGCAGACTTTTGAGTAGCAGGGTCCGAGATGTGATTGAAAAGGATGGGAACGATAGCCTCATGCTTGAGCGCACATTCTTCCGGCAACCACTCGCACAAGCATCCGAGGGCGATACAGGCGGCCTTCTTGACCTTGGGGTCCTGGTCGGCAAGACCAGCCTCGATGATAGGCCAGAGCTGGGCGACGTGGGGTCGAATGAACTCAGAGCAACCTTCGACGGTCACACCAAGGGCCATAAGCGCAGCCTTTCGAGCGGAGGGATCGGCGGAAGCCATATCGGTTTGAATGTGTCTGGATAGAGAGGGGAAGATCTGGGTGGGAGGGAGCGTCTGGGAGAGGACGTCCAAAGTTCGGAAAGCGAGCTGGGGAAAGGGAATATCGCGCAAAACAAAGAGTTTGAGGATAAGTTCGCAGTACACAAACCTCATTGATGGCGAATACTTACTCTGGAAGGAGAATCCTCGTCAGCGTCCTCCGACTCGTCCTCTCGACCGATGGGAAGCAACCTAGCAAGAATGTCATCACCCAGGTTTGCCTGCTGGACCTTCTTGGACTTGTACTTGATCGTCCAGAGGAGGGCGTTCAAGGCGAGGACTCTGATATCATCATCATACGACTGGGTCTGACCACCGGTAAGGAAGAAGTTGACAAGGTCGGGGACGTTCTTGGAGATCAAGGGAGTTTCCTAAAGTGAAAAGACAGAGCGGGCAACACAGAAACACGGTGTGTCGGTACGAAGTCTTTCGAGAGTAAAACTTGAAAGATGAAGATATAGATAAGAAACCAACAAGGATGAGAAGAGTCTCGAAGACATCAAATCCAGTTCGGCAGGCGTCCTCATTGCCGGACTCCATGGCCTGGTGAAGAACGTTGACCATAGCGGGGATCATAGACTGGAAGGCGGCAATATCAGCCTTGTCTTCAGTATCTATGTACTCAGCAACCTTTCCCAAAGCCCTGCGAGAAAAGAGGAGTGAAGGAAGAAGCAGGTCAGCGATAGCACGGCCGCCTTAACAGACGATGGTCTCTGTTCTGTGAAGCTTACTTTAAGGTAGTGATTCTGACTTCCTCGCTCTCGACATCGTTCAGGCTAGTTCGGAAAATGGCGAACATGGTGGTCAACTCGTTTTGGAGACAGTCGGCTACGGTATCAAGAAGAGCGTAGAGCATGTATAGACCAATCTCTCGGTGTCCGGCAAGCGGAGCGGCAGAAAGCTGGTAGAGGAACGGCAGGAGCTCGGGCCACTGGGGAGGAGAGAGCTCGAGCTCATACGAGGCGATTGCGGAGATGACCCTGGAAGCCGAGTGCCGAACAAGGGTACTATAGAGGACAATACTAGGAGTCAGCCACGAACAGCAAAAGACGATTAGATGAATCTATGGACGAACGTCTCCTCTTTGACAACAGTCTCGAGGGAGTTGTGCTTGATCTGCGTTCGGATGTTTTGAGGTACTTCTTTCCACATCTTTCCATCTTTAGCGACCACTCGTTTACGAAGCTCGACAGCTGCCAATTGTCGAATCTAACGATGCAAAGACACGAAGAAAATGATGGAAGAGACGAATAGAAGTAAGAAGAGAGAAGAGAAGAAAAACACAACTATCAGAAAACATCTCGAAAGCTCATTTAGTTTAAGACGATTCGACATACGTTCGACATGGGCGACGTTGCCATGATTTCGTAGAGAGCAGGAATACATTCGGCGCTCTTGTAAAACTGAGTGTTAAGTGTTTGAGTCGCCTATAGATGGGTGTGTGTATGAGCGTATTGAAGACACGAGAGAAGGAAAGGAAGGAAACGTGTGTGTGCATATGGTGAGTGGCAGGCAGGCGTTATAAAGAGGAACATTTTGAGTATGGTTCAAACTACTGACCTGCTGGATGACGTTGGTATCAGGAGCAGAGGTCTGCTCCAACAGGGAGTGCAGGTTTTGGACAAAGGACTACAGGAAGAGGCGACGATGATGGAAACAATGGGTATCAACAAGGTGTGTTTAATCAAGATAGATCAGGATTGCCATGAGTTTTTCTGAACACAAGGCTGGAAAAGGACGAACGGTCATTTCTAGATCAAGACCAGAGACAAAAAGGATAGGAACAACAGAGATTGAACGAGCAAAGGCAGACAAAGAGATCGGAACGAGAAACGATCCGGTTGGTGGCGTGCTAGTATGAGTGAGCCGACCGGTGTGGATGAGTGGAAGGGTTGGAGGTCAAGAGAAAGAACACAAGTGGCAACGTCCAAAGGCGAGAGAAAGGAATCCTCAACTTGCGACTGAGTGAGGAGAAAGAAAAAATGTTGACAGGTTTTTTTTTCTCTCTAGGAACGGGGTTGTAACCAAGACGAAGCTGTGTCGGACGACAAGGGGGCACGTGTGAAGTATGTGTATGATGACCATGTGCAAACCACGTGGTTAGGGGAGCCGTACAGCCGCCACAGAGACACATGAGACAGACAAGCAGAGACCGACCGATGCTGTCGTTCTCAGACCATCCTGTCTTACCAGTCTTTCTCGCTTTCTGTAGTTTTCTTCTTCTTCCCCGTTTGGTCTGGTTCCCAGGTCTCCTCTCCGTTTCTTCTTCCTCTCCTGGCTTAGAAGATACATATTGATACCGTCTCTTTTCTCTATTTATCTTTACATCTCTCTATATTTATCTATCGAACTCTTGAACCTGTCAATCCGACTGGTATGGGCCTACTCGTCAAAAATAAAAAGTCTATAGAAGATAGAAAACAGAAGACAGAAGACAGAACACAGAACACAGGAGAAAAGTAATAGAAAGATGAGATGGCAACAAAATAAACAACAATAATGTAAAATCTAGAAGCTACAGCAAGACAGACCGATGGGTTATTTCACCCTGACTCGTTAACATTGTCCCCGATAGAGACAAGTTCAGAAATCGGTCTCTTATCCTCCACAACGCTTCTTACGTCCACCAGGACGTCGTCAAACGAGCGGAACATCCTGTGCTTAATCTTTTCCTTGACCTATATATATATATATATGTGTGTGTGTGTGTGTGTGTGTGTGTATAATTTTGCAATGTTGGCATCGAAGGCAGATGTCAGTAAAGACGAGAGGGTTCGTGGAGAGTCTAGAGCTGGTTGACAGAATTGCAAAAAGGAACACAGTTGACGTACACAGTAAGCCTTCAGGTCGTTCTCTGCACCTTTGTCCTTGACGAACAACATGTCCGCATGAGAAGCCGCACTAAGATCTTTATTCAGAGGTAGGGGAGAGGGCAATTCAATAAGCCCATTCTTCTTTCAAGAACGAAAGAGCTGCCAGATGAAACATACCAGACACTCCATCTCCCATGAAGAATGTGGTGGGAGGGTTTGGCAGGTTTGCGTAAGGAAGGATAGCCTTGGATTTATCATGTCCAAATTCACTGAGGTTGCGTTCCAATTGATGTAGATGGGCGATAGCGCGTCAGATAAGAAGAGTATTCACCAGAAGCCAACAGATCCAACGGACATGTACATACCTTTCAGGATGCCTGAAAACAATCTCCCATGTATCTCCCTGTTGCTTTTCATCAGTAAACTTTACATCGTTTGCGATGATCTCAATCTTGGACGCTTCCTCTTCGCCGATCAAGTTGGATAGCACAGCTCGGACTAGTTTCAGTGACCATGACGACATAGTAGGAGATCGTGGTCAGGATCAGACAATCTAAATGTAAGTCAACAAATAGTATCCAACTAACTGAGGGGAGTCATTCCACTATGGCAAACGGTGCAAAGGGAGCAAAAGCAGAATAAGTACTGATGTTTGGTTCAGGAAGAAAAAGGAAACAACTAGAAAAGAGCCTTACGAAGAGACAATGATCACAGGGATCTTGTTTTCCTTGCAGTACGCGTAGAAATTTTTGAACCCAGGGTCGAGCCGGACGTTATCCTTAAGGATTCGAGCGCACTCAGGGAAAGGTGTCTTGACGGATTCCAACATCTGTCGGAATGAATCTCTATGGTGATTATTGAGAAACAAGAGATCAAGAGTGAGTTATATTCGACGAGCGACGAATGCACTGATGACAATCGAGAGGTGCGATAGAAGAAAGAAGATGACGAACCTGAAGCCGATGTGACCCACGAGACAACTCGTGTTCAGCTCTCGCCTCTTCTGCTTTCCAAAGCCTAGGTTGTCTGTCAAATAGTCGTTCGAGTCCATATTGGTGATCGTTCCGTCCCAATCTGACAGAACGACGCTGTTTATTTCGGGGTGAACTGAAATAGTTAGCTGTAGCGCTCGCAAAAATGATCAAAGAACCATACTTACAACGGAGCATCTGTGTGAAGAGGAGGCAGAGGAAGAACAGACATTGTTGAGAGAAGGTGAGACGAAAGAAGATGTGAGTACGAGAGAAAGGATGGAGGACCGAAAGGAGCTTGAGGGGATCAGATCAAGAAACGGATATAACCACGTTCGATACGTAACCTCTGTAACATAACCGACCGTAGCCGTTTTCGGATGAAGAGCCGGACGAGAAGATTTCCAACCTGACGTATGGCCGAAGTTGTTCTTCCGCAGCAGCCAGGGAGGGCCATATCGTTAGATGGATAGCTATACTTGTAGCAATATTGATAGTCTTCTCGCCTGGTTCTCTGACGTTTCATGTATCTTCTGTGGCGGCTATACATCCATCTTGACCAAGTGGTTTACACTTGGTCATATCCATGTTCCATACGTGCCCTCTCGTTGTCCAATACAGCTTGTGCATTCATGTCAGTAGTCATATATATACATACAAATCAATAAACTTGCGATAAGACGAGAAAGAAGGCACATGCGAGAGTATACAACAGAGCAGGGTAAATATGAGAGACAGAGAGCGAGGAGAGGCAAAAGGAAGGGAATTAGAGAGATATGGAAGATGGGAGAGATCACCTCTTGAACCTGCACGCCATCTGGCTGAGTCACTAGCTTCACATCATAACTAGAGACCAAGATCGAACACTTCTTACGTTATCAACTGCTCATTAGGCCCCACCTTCGAGCTTTGCTCTGGCAAGCTTCTCAAGTCCGTCGAGCGTGATTGATTTAGGTCGTTCAATCGGCAAGCCGAGCGCTCTATCCCAAACGACTGTCCAAGCACAAAAATCAAAGAAATGGCGATGAAATCAAAGGTAGGTGTAAATCGAAGAGGAAGCGAACATAGACATACGTTGGGCGGAGGTTCCGATTGCTAGGCATGAGTCGAACATAATGTAAGTTCAGATGATATTGCTTTATCATTTGAAAGAGACAGTGATGACACGAAAGTTTCACGAACATCTAGAAATTCCGAAAATGACTGTGAGAAGGATGGACGACAATATACAACGAAGAGAACACAACGGATTTCAGACATGTCAACTAAGAGACCATCGAGGCAGAGAAGAACTATGACACATGAGAAGAGTAGCAACTCACCAGTATAGTAGTCTATTTGAGTAAGACCGTAATGGTGAAGCAAACAACCAGACGTGGCATCAACGTTCGGGTTTGGATTTTTCGTCTTTCCGTGCTCCTTGAGCACTCCAGGAGTGACTTCGGCGAGGACTTTGACAAGTCTAACCACCTCGCTATTCTCAAACTCTTTGGCATGTCTCTGAGTAAAGTCTTGAAGTGCAGTGAACCGAGGGTCAGTTGATCGGAGAACGGCGTGGCCGTATCTGCAAAATAACAAAGGGGGATCCTGTGCCATGGTCAGACAGATTTGAACTGAAACGAAGATATAGAGCTGATCTGAAGGAGAAAGATGGACCCAGGGATAACACGACCGGACTTGAGGTAGTCCCATAGATAGTTCTTAACATCTTCATTGGAGATTTGCTTGGGAAGGGCTTGTTCGCCATTCTCGCTCTGGTCGGCAGGGTTCTCTGATAGCTTGGCTTGCATCTGTAGGATGAACTTGAGTACGTTTTGGTTGGCAAGGCCGTGTAAGGGTCCAGAGAGTCCTGCCACACCAGCGCTGGGTGTCTCGAAGGCAGTTGTGGTGTCAGCCCGATCAGTTTGAGATAATCCGATACATTGAATGATTAGAAGAGACTGACGCATAAGCCGTAAAGGGATTGACCAAAGCGGAACCGACAAGTTGTGTCGCGTGGGCTATTTTTGACACAAAGAAGACTTCAGCGAAGGACGATGGATGAAACAGGCGAAGCGTTGAAAGACGAGATAGAAAGAAGAACTGACCGCTTACATTCCCTCCTTCGTGATCTGAATGAAGCGCGCTGAAGTTTGAAAGATATGTGAGCTTCTGAGATGTGCTAAGAAGAGGCGGTTATGGTAGAGGAGGGGCTCTGCTAAAGGTTCTTACATATACAAGCCAAGGTATTCCTCGAATGTGACAGATCGACAAGGCGCATCCTTGTCCGAACTAATCATGTATTTCATAGTTGAAGCGTAGCTGTCTATTTTTGTCAGGTTCGAAGGTGTCAACACTGCAGTTATAGACACCACATGGATGCTGAAGAAGATAGAACACGAACGAATCAGATCACCGGCTTGTTTGCCAGAGTGGGCAAGCTCCCTGTTGGGGAAATATGTATTTCTGTAAATTCTCGCTGCCAGACTCGGAAGCTTCGCTACGAGTGCGAGTGAGTCGTCCAAAGTTGATCGCCAATACTCGGACCTAGTTGAGAGCGAGACGAGAATTTGAGCGGTAGGCTCATATTGAAAGTAAGATGAAGGTGAAAGCACCTACTTTGGGAGCGGTGTTTCCGATGCATAGAGAGGAGAGAAGGCCGATTGGTTGGCGAGAAGAGAAACTCCGATCTGTAGTTGAGTCATCGGATGGGTCGCCCGGGGTAAGCTGGCGAGAGGGGTCGTAACAAAAAAGAGAGAGAGGGAAGGGAAGAATATGCATGGTCGTCCATGTTAGCTAGGGAAGTAAGCTTCGGAAAAGCAAGAGATGGTTCACCTGTCCATGACATTCTCGATTTCTCTACCCAGTCCAGAAATCTTTGCGAGGTCTTTAGAGAACCCAACGGCCTCGTCCTTTGTGGGTACCTGACCGGTGAGCAAGTACCAATACATCGATTCTGCCCTCGGGTTCGGTAACGTCTTGAGGATTTCGGGAAGCGTTCGGGAACGGAACCGGCTGAGGAAGGAAGAGAGAGCGAGCAACAAACAGAGAGAGGACAAGACAAGATACAAGCCCAAAGATGATTGAAAGGAGATCAGAATGAGCTGGTGAAAGACAGAATGAATGAGAGAGGGGCATAGGTGAGGCAGCCTTACATTCCTTCATTGGGATCAAGGGAAGATCCCTCCCAGAGCAATGTGGTAAGTCCTCTATCACCGCTGAGGATGTGATCGACTTTGATGGTTTCCAGTTCGAGTGAGCCATGGTTCTTCCTCTATGGTTATGAGAGTTCGACAAGACATCCGTCGGAGATACCCGATTGGTTAACGATAGGAGGTTGATACACCAATCAAGACGAGGCACGAAGAAATCGAACGTACAAGGGCAGCAATCTTTTCTCGTTTGATCGGGATGGCCTCTTCCATCTTTGATATGAGAATCTGTAATAGTGTGAGCAAGATGTCAGATTTGAGGGGGAACGATCTGAGTGAGATCAGAATGAACAGACAGGCGGTGAAAGTAGGTTACTTTTCTGGACATGGATCTGACAGACCCCACTGAGCGTGAGCATACTGTGATGAGGTTCTTAGAAGCCAGAACGGGAGAGATCATAGCGATGTCAAATGTGCGTGTTCGTGTGAGTGTGCGTGTGAGTGTTTGATGGAGAGTGGGATGAGAAGATTGTCAACTGTGAGAGCGATGAGATGAAAAGAATGAGATATGTAGATGAACCAGGTAAGCAACTCAGGCCAACATGAGGTCAGTGTGAATAACCAAGAGCAGTGTGGAATCAACAAAGAGTAAGTTCAGTCCATCCAGACCGAGAGAGATCGGAAGAGCGGAGTTGAGAGAACAGGAACGACATCAGATGATCAACTCGGTAAGTATTGTGCCTGGCATACGAGTGATTTGGCTCTGGCTGCTGAGGAAGAACAACCTCGGCCAATGACGTAGCCGATACATGGTCCTCGTCAACTAGGGCAGCCTCGGAACACAAGCCATCAAACGTCCTCGGGTCATGGGTTTAGTTCGCGCCAGTCTCAGTCTCAGTCTCAACCTCAACCTCAACCTCAACCCCAACCTCGGGAGGAGCAGCAGCAGCAGCAGCAGCAGTATTATTATCAAATCCCGACATTCTTTCCCCGTGCTTCTCCTTCTAGTGAAGCACTAGGTGCAGCATGTTGCCCAACGCATTCACATCTCTATTCCGCCAAGTCTGACGGCAAGCATAGAACGCAGTGAGTGGAGTGATCGATACATCATTTTCTAAGGCACACAACATATCCGACTTGCTTGAGATAGATAGATAGCTGATAATGCACGGTCATTCAAAAATCACGTGACATGTCGAGTTGTGGCTATGTCAACGGCGTTGAGCGAGCCGGGATGCCGACGAGACTCGCAAGCGAGTTGTGGCGAAGATAGCATTCTATACAAGCAACTACAAAGCCAACGACGAAGCCTCTCTCTCTTCTCTTGTCTTGACACACAACCACCATCGGACAACGATAGACCCCTTCTCTTTGGAATTCTTTTCATTTTCCTTTTTCTTTTGGAGCGCACAGACTAGCTCGTCCAAGGATGGCGCTCATACCGAAAGGAGGTCTTCGGACTCCTTTGTCGCTTCCACGACCACCACCTCTCTTACCAGTCCCACCCAGATCAAACAGAACCTTCTCCACAGCCCGGTTTCGACCTAGAGCTCGTCTGAACATTCCCCACATCATCAGGCCAACAGGTCAACCTACGGCAGGAACTTCATCGTCGAAAAAGCCTTCGAGTCCGTTGTCCGCACTCCAAAACTTGGCGAAATCGTTGTTCAAAAATGCACCCAAGAGATTCTTCAACTCTAGCGCTGCTTCGTCCAGCGGAAGGGCTTTCAGCCATAAGTGGCTACCGTCAGACATGGCATCTCGGATCAGATTAGCCAACGGGAGCCCGACATTCCATCCCATTGTTTCCGGAATACGAGCCGGAGCATTCAGAGGTCCCATGGGTCCAGGAGTTAAGTATGGATTTAGAGTAGGCGGAGGGGTCGCACAGGTTGGGCTGGGCAGTGCGAGAGGTTATGCGACAGCGGCAAGGCCATTGTTTGAGAACTTGTTGGGCAATGTTCCTCGTGAGTCTTCTATGTCTCTTAGTCTCAAGGAAGGTTTGACACACTTCTGTTATCTCCGCAAAAGCTAAAGTATATCATTCTTTCTTTCACCAGTGGCCGTTCGAGCGTTGGGTAACTCCTTAGAGGATGAGGCCGAGAAACTTGCCAAGAACAAGGCTCACCCAAGGTCCACTCACTTCTCTAGGAAGACGACATCCTCCTCTTCTACCAAGACTTCATCCCTACTTGACAGAGCTTTCAAGCTCGATCTCGCTTACAAGAAGGCCGCTCGAAAGTCCTTCCCGGTAGCTTCCGTTGCGATCGAACTCGAAGTTGAAGATGAGGTGACGGCGGACGAAGAAGAGCGAACAGCGAGCCCAGAGGAAGAGTATGATGCGTTTTTTGGTCCTTCCGTCATGCATATCTTACCTGCTCCTCGATCGCCTGGGAAGACGACAACACTGTCGGTCTCTTTCAGCATTGATGAATCTATTATTCCGGATCATCAAACTTCGCTATCCCATCTCTCTGCTTTGCACCGAGAGTCATACTATGCGCATGCTGCTCGAATCGATTGTCTTTTGACTGCTCTTGCCGATAGGGGTGTCTTCTTGGACGATTATGTCCGGGAAGAGACAATCGTCGATGAGCCAGAAGGAAACGTCGTCGGGATGAAGATTGTCTTCCTTGACAGAGGTGCGAATGAAGTCCGGTCGATCTTGAGTCGAGTAGGGGTCGATCTTGAAGGCGTTAATGGTGAAAATTCTTGGTGGTTCCTTGTAGAATCAGCGAGAGATCGGCGAGCGGATGGGTTGATCGATTCGAGTTTCGTTTACCCAACTTTATCCTTCGCTGCTTCGTCTGTGTTCGTCTCACCGCCGACGGAACAACAGGCGTCGACGACTGCGAGATCTGAACGAACCCTGGGATACTCAAATGTCTCATCCGGTATCAGTTTTTCCAGCGGTTTCCTTAGCCAGGTCGAGGAGAGTGATACCGACTCGGACGAGGAGACTGATGACGGATGGAGTGGAAGTGAGAGCGGATGTGGCTCTTTCGTTTCTTTCTGAGTTCTTCCTTCTCTCCTTTTGCCTGTTTCTCTGCTCTCTTGCCTTCCCGTACCTTCTGTTCTTCTGGGTTATTCTTTTTTCTAGTGATCTTTTCTCTTTCCTTTCCCTTTTTACGCTCTGACTCAGTATCTGTCTGTTTCTGTGTTGTCTCTTTGAAATACTCGTATATATGATTTGACGACTCTATACTGCGAAGAAAGATACACGACATCACATACGTGAAGACGCAAAACTTCTTTCGGTCCAAGACCGCCTAGCGAATTCTGTCCACACAGTCGTTCAAGTCTTTCCGACTAAGCACGACCGACGAAAAAGGAGGCGGCAAGGCTATCACCTTAGTCAGGTAGACGGCGAGCACGTCGAGCGAGGTCGATTCGCTTGCGTACGGCCAACCTGTAGGCCCTGATGGGTCTAGAGACGATGGTTCTATATGCTCATTGATGGCCTAACCAAGTTTCTCATCCGAATCCCAACCAAACGAACAAACAGAGCGCAGGTCGCGTGGTACATTTGAAAGTGTATGAAGCAGAACCGATGAATCTTGAGATAGATGATCTTCACTCACAGGAGGTCTTTCCATGACTGGTTCGACTATGTCAAGCATCAGCGCGACTGTTTGCATGTGATAGTACAATGAGGAACATTGGGACCACGATCACGAAATATCACAATGCCATTCAGCTAAGATCATGATCTCGAGCAAGGGAAAGAACGAGCTTGACTTACACAGACTGTTCATCATATCTAGCATAAAACGCTTTGACTCGGCATCGCCTCTGTCGATAGCGCGCTCAGCCTCTTGTCGTAGTACATCATTCAACCTTCCCTCCGTACTCATCAACGGATCGAAGACCACCCGTTTCCACTCTAGGCTCGTGGTTTGGAACAAAAATGATACGAATCGACAGACAAGTGACCAGCGCTTTCGGTTCTTAGACATAGCCTCAGTGTATGGTCGTATACGCATAAAGAAAATGTACAATGAGGTGGCTGGTTGATACCAAGCAAGATATATACTTGATTCAGATCCAAAAGAAAACAGGATGGGCGGATGTGTCTATCGAGGTATCTAAGCAGTCTCAGAATGCGTTTTAAACTCCTCTCAAACTCATTTCGTTGCTCCAAGTATATCCGAATCAAATCTATTCCTGTATGCGAGAAAAAGACCTGTTAATGTTGAGCCGAGCATGCGCAGATGAGCATAGGTGCTGAGAGCGAGTGCGGCTCAGGTAGATGGCGTCGAAGCAAAGATAACACTTACCGGTCGAACGGTGGTCTCTAGATACTCTTTTTATTTTTATTTTTTAAAAACACTTATGGATGTCTCGACTACGAGCGCCTGCCAGGAGATGTTGAGTCTCAAAGTAAACGTCACGTGTTAATGACACAACATAGCCACATTACTCTTGCCGACCCTTACCACCCGTCATCATCACCCATCACCCATCACTCGCACCCACCATCGCCATCACCATCACCTCGGCCACCGCTCACGATGGAAACATCTTTGCCAACAGGTAGCTCGATAAGGTCGGCGACAGTGCTGTTAGGAAGCATACCGATAGGTTTGGCTATTATAGCTCTGGTATGGCTGACAAAGGCTTGGATCGTGCCTGTTCCAACGAGACCAACGAGGAACGTCGTCTTGCTTGTTCTAGGTGACATCGGGTTTGTTCCGATCCTTTTCGATCTTTCTCTTCTTCTATTTCGAGATTGAAGTGTTAAGCTCATTTTGAAAGCTGTTGTTGATCTTTTGTGTTTGAATGAGGTAGGAGAAGCCCAAGAATGATGTACCATGCGAAATCCTTTGCGGACCATGGGTTTCGAACAACTCTTGTTGGATTTTCAGGTTTGTCTCTTGTATCTCATTTGTTCAAGACGTTCATGACTTTATGATGCATATTCATCGGTCATCAATTGTCATGATATCCAGACAAAGGGTCGAATATTCTTCCCTCGCTCCTCTCCCTGCCAAACTTTCAAACTATCGTTTTACCTAATCCTCCCAGCATTCTTACCAGGGCGCCTCGGTCAGCTTTTCCAGTGGTTGGTCCATTGAAAGTATTATTTCAATTGGCTTCGATCTTAGAGGTTTTGCTTTGGAAGTTGGGAGATCCTCCGGAATTTATATTCGTTCAAGTCAGTTTTCTGTCTCTCGAGCGCGTCGCGTTTTGAAGCAGATTGATGGCAACCGATTATTGACTTTTTTTTCGTTTCACTATTGCGTGGTGTGCTGTACACAAAAAGAACCCACCGTCGATTCCGACATTGGCGATCGCTCAGATGGTTTGTCTCGTCAGAGGATCCAAGTTGATCATTGACTGGCACAATTTGGGCTATTCCATTCTTGCTCTTAAATTAGGGCCCAACCATATTCTGGTAAAGATCGCCCAGACGTACGTTCAATTTACTGACTGTATAGTATGGTGCTGAGACGGGTCGTAATAATAATTTACCAATCGTTCTAAAAATTGGTTTCAACGGACGGACGAACGATAGGTTCGAACGTATCTTCGGAAGGAAGGCATATGCCCATCTCTTTGTGACGAAAGCCATGAGAGATTGGGTTTGTCAGGAGTGGAATCTTCAGTTCGTTCCAACCCTTCCTTTCTTCCCCTTGTATATTCATCTTGCTTCAGGTCTTGAATATTGTTTGGCCCTGTTATATTAATACGAAAAGGGGGAAAAAGGTGGTACTTCATGATCGGCCACCAGAGCATTTTCATTCTTGTGACCCTGCTGAGACTCACGATGTGAATATATGTTCTCTTCTCTTCTCTCTCATGCTTGTTTGTGTTGATTTTCCATTCTAACGTTTCTCTGAACCCCTCCCCCCAAAAACAAAACAGCTTCTCACTCGTCTGTTCCCTATGTTCCCGTCAGACCTGCAAACATTCTTACCTGATACATCTCTCCCTCGGTCGACCCCGTTGACGGACCTTCAATCACCATCGACTTTAACCCGATCATCGGCTTCTTCTTTCGCTTCTGTCGATCCCATTCCTGTGTTCCGAGAGGATAGACCAGCTGTGTTGATTTCATCGACTTCCTGGACACCAGATGAAGATTTTTCGATCTTGCTTGATGCGTTGAGCACTTATGAGTCAGCTGCTAGGAAGGACCGAGTAGAAGGACGTGGGTTACCGAAGGTGGTTATGGTCATCAGTGGGAAAGGCCCTGGGAGAGAGCAATTCGAACGAGAGGTTGAAAAGAGGAAGCAAAGCGAAGAATGGCAATTCGTCAGAGTCTGGTGTTGTTGGGTTCATGTAGAGGATTACCCGAAACTGTTAGGCATGTCTTTTCTCTCGCTCTTCTCTCTTCATGACTGTCTTCGAATACTCATCTTTTAAATGGTTTGAGTATCTAGGCTCGGCGGATCTGGGAATCTCTCTTCATTCGAGTTCTTCGGCGCTTGACCTTCCGATGAAAATCGTAGACATGTTTGGCTGTTGTCTTCCCGTGTGCTCATTGAATTTCGCCTGGTATGTCTGCTGTCCTGCAGCTTTATACAGACATGGATTTTTAACAAGCTTCTTTACCTCTTTGTTCTGTTTGGGGATAAACTAAGTTTAAATGAGCTTGTGAGGGATGGACAGAATGGATATGTTTTCTCGACGGCATCCGAATTAGCTTCTCGTCTGTCTGTTAGTCTTCCCTTCCATCTCTGCTTAAAGTCTATTTGTGGCTTTCGTCTGGACAAAATCAGGTACACGACTATTGACGATTGTTGAGTACCGTGATACGACTTTACAGGAACTACTTCGTGATTTTTCGAGCCCTGTGCAGTTGACGAGCAGACTCTCAGAATTCAGACGGGTCATTCAAGAGGATCAGCTGAGATTAGGATCGTGGTCTCTAAATTGGGATCGAGTTATTCGAGTAGGTCTTTTATTTCCTTCTCTCTTTCATTCCATTACAGAATGTTCTGGGTTTCCTCAGAATTATAAATTAATCCTCGCGCGTATTGTTTTCTTTGATTCGATTGATCATAGCCACTAGTGATTAAAGGTACAGCTGGGGGCGTGGAAGTTCTTAGTGAGGCTTGAGCCCAAAATATTCTGTCTCATGAGACGAGACTTGAAATCAAAACGAAATGAGGATACCTGTACATATGCAATGTTGTCTTGGCTCTTAGTATCCGACCTCTGTTGTATCATTTTTCCATCTTTACTCGGCGTTCTCTCTTTATCTGGTGAAGTTCAATAGAAGAATGGTCTTAACGAATGTTCATTTGTTCAAGCTCCTCCCTGGCCAACTCCATGAGTCTCCAACTATCTTCTTCTCCATCCATTTCCTGTTGTTGTTGATCTTCATTTGCGCCTTCAATCTCAACTTCCTCGACATCGTTCGTTTCTTCGAAGGTAAGATTCATCGACCTCCCACCGCGGGCTACTTCTGCGCTCAAATCAGTTCTCATTCCCGAACTGACGAGAGACGAGGGAACTAGAGAACTTGAACCTCCAAGTTTCCTACGAAGTACTTCTCTAGCTCTTATCGAGGCAGGGGATCTCCTGGCATTGTTGTCACTGATAGGATTGGCGGGAATGGTGGTGCCGGACCGGGAAGAAGCAGGTCGAGGAGATACAGATACAGAAGGGGATGCAGGAGGAGACAGTGTGGGGGGAAGGGGAGGGATGAGTGGGGTTGGATGTTCGTAGATTGTCAAAGAGGGTATCTTGTCGACGAGAACTGTCGGAGGTGGAACAAGTGTTGGCTGATGTGTCGAAGATGATAGTGATGCTGCTCGCTCTAGAGGACGAGCTTGTGAGATATCAGCTGGTGAAGAGAGTCCTTGCTGATGATCGGTATCTTGATGTGATACTTGATTTCGTTCCCTTTCCAGTCTCTCCTCGACCTCTTCTAACAATTCGATATCTATCAGGCTATCATCCGACTTATTCATTCCCCTATCGGCGCCCTCGCCTCTCAGTTGCCCACTTCTGATAACCCATTCGGATCTTTTCTCACACACCTCTGAGCAAAAGCCTTCTAAATCATTACCCGTCTGAACGATGATACGCTTTCCTGCAGGCCCCCCAGATACAATCTTTGATCTCGGGACAGCATAAGACCTGTACGGTTTTCTGGATCTATTGGGACATATTGGGTAAGCGCATTCATTGGATAAATGTCGTTCATGAAGGATAGACCGGTAGGTTTCTAGATGAATGTATTGGCACTAGGCAGTAGATCAATCAAAATTGAGATAGGATGAGGAGTATCCCAAAATCCAACATAAGATTACATCAGAGACGATGTTGTCAAGATAGAAGGATGAAGATGAAGCATACGGCTTGCTTGAAGGACGCTCGATCGACCGGTTCGTCCTCGATCAAACGTTCTGTCCAGCTGAGGGCTATTCTTTGTATCTCTGCTTTTCCTTCCAAGCTCTACATATCGATGATCGGCATCCGTTAATAGACAAAAGAGTAGCAGTATGTCAGGTCTCGTCGAAACCAGGGAAATTTCATAATTCAGAAAAAAGGGAGGGCTGCATTGACCTGCCTGAAAGATTCCTTGTCGGACCGAATTGGTGGGCCATGATCGTCGGATGTAGCAACGGTGAACGCGTCTGGTTGCTTGAGTGTCCTAGTGGGAGCTGGTCTGGATCTTGATGAATGAGATGACGGAGAGGAAGTTGAAGGAGCACAAGATACAGCAATAGGTTGGGTCGTCATCGGTGGGAGAGAAAACGAAAGAAGGTTGACGAAATGAAATTCGGTTTGTTCGCTCTTCACCATCACCAACAACGTCACCAACACCAACTACAGCATCGTCTTTCTCCTCCGAGGGTCCCTAAAGCCGGTATCATCAACAGACTGTAGAACACTATTCAAAGAGAGATTCCAAGATGACTAGCCGGTTGAAGCGGAAGCTCGATGATCTTGAGCCGACGTCCAATTTGAATGAATCATTCTGCATGGTCCGTCCTTTCCTTTCTCTCAGGGATGATGGTCACAACTATATCAAGTCAACTCTTCTTATTAAATGACCTAGAGCTTACTCTTCTGCCCTCTCTCTTTCTGTACATTCTCTCTTTCTCTCCGCTCTACAATTCCGGAACCGACAGATCGGAACTCCATTGCCTGCTCTAGCAGACATGAAGAAGGATAAGGGAGAGTTCGTACCCGTGTGGAAGCAAGAGGTCAGTGGCCGCAAAGCTCCCTTCTTGTTGTTAGATTGTTCTTGGCTTTACTCATGTTCTGATGTCACACAATCCTCACTCACGTTCAAATCTGTCGATAGGTTCGAGATGAACAAGGTCGCCGTCGTCTTCACGGAGCCTTCACTGGTGGTTTCTCCGCCGGTTATTTCAATACGGTCGGCTCAAAAGAAGGTTGGACACCTTCGACGTTCACATCTTCAAGAAACCAGAGGGCGCAGCCCACTCAACGAGCAGAAGACTTCATGGACGAGGAAGACCTGGCAGAGCTCAGGGAAGGTCAGAAGATAGAGACCAAGTCTGGGTTTGGGCTTGATGAGGTCGACTCAACTACTGCAGGGTCAAAGAAAGAGGGAGAGTAGGTGTCTGTTTGCCTTCTACTTGCTCGATAAACCCAAAAGTAACTAACGTCTGGTCCTCTGTTCATATTCGTATTCATCCTCTAGTCTTTCTTCTTTCTTCACATCCCTAATTCAACCATCCTCTTCCAACATTGGTGATACCATCCTCACCAAACTAGGATGGCGGCCGGGCCAAGGGATAGGACCTCGAATCACTGCCCGAGCCCTCCGTTTAGCAGAGCGCAAAGAGAATCCAAATATCACGGTCGATAAAATAGAAGAAGGAGACGAGACAGGCGAGGATGCAGAGGCAAAAAAACACTTATTCGCGCCCAGGGATACAAAGCTGATGCTTTTCGATCAGAAAGAAGGATCAGAAGGACTTGGTTGGGTTAAAGGAGACGGGCTGAAAAAGACGGATCATCTAGATCAGAAAGATAGCTGTGAGTCGATTTTGGTGCCATACTGGACTCATCTGTCCGTTCAATGGTCTCTTAAATGCGCATCCCATTTTATCTCATGATTTGTTCAGCCCGCTTCGCATACGAGGATGAGGATGATGATGAAGACATCATGCGATTAGGATCTACATCTGCCGTATGTCCATCCTTTTTTCCATATCGCCATGCTCTATCTGGCTTTCATCGACAACTGTGCTTGATACATTCCTAACTTGACTCTAAATAAACCGGAAACAACGACATGATAGCGCTCCTCATATGCACCCTCTCGTCTATCTTCCGCAACTCCTACCTCTTCCGCCGTGTCCACATGGCACGATGGCCGTCCTGCCATTCGTGGTTTCATCGTTGCCTCTCGGCCCATATTGGAAGACAAATGGTTTGATCCGCCCGCTGTTCCTGCTGGCTGGACGGCAAAACCAAGTCGAGTTTGGAACCGAGGCAAGAAATGGGACGTGGCGGTCATTGAGACAACAACTTCAACCGAGGATAGGGGAAAAGGAAAAGAAGTTATAAGTGGGGAGGAGGCTTGGAAGAGGAGACAGATGATGACGGCTAATGATGTGAGTTCATCTTACTTTTCCCGTCGTTCCTTTGCGAATGATATCTTCATGCGAACTCAAACGACTGTCTTATTCCTAGAGAGGCGCCGTTCTCGGCGAGCTCACAGCTCAACCTTCAGCACCTCCACCTACTGAATCACTCGTACCGAATGCTGCCAAATCCGTATTCGAATATCTCTCCGCCAAAGACCGGGAACGTCTCGCCTCCCTTTCTTCCGCCTCCAGTTCTTCGTCCAAACCAAACGCCAAGGAAGCCACATCTGCAGCGCGACCAAGTGTTCCTATTCTTCCTGCTCTTGATACACCTACTGTTGATGCAGTAACAGCCAACTCTGCGCTACATGGATACATGCCGTTCGTGGATGATCCTGGAAAACAAGCTCGTTATCGAGCATATCTATCCTCTCAATCTACCCAATCCGATCCGACAGGTATCCTTCAACCTCAACCGGGTCAATCCGCCTCAGCTCATTATCGAGAAATGGCTGATTTCCAGAAAGCAGCGCAGATGTTTAGACCGATGTCAATCTCGATGGCCAACAGATTCACTTCGTCCTCTCAACCGATTATTGAGGGACCTTCGGCTAAAGCAGGTCTGTTTGTCATGACACCCGAAGCAAAAGCTTCACTCGCCCAGGCAAGAGCTGAACGAGAAGCGGAAGAAGAAGCTAGTCGGTCGAAAGTTAAAATCCCAGAAAACGAGACGCCTGTTCAGCAGGCAGCTAGGATGGGCATGTACGGCCCACTCACAAGAACCATTGTAGAATTTTTC
Source organism: Phaffia australis (assembly GCA_014825575.1). Taxonomy (NCBI): domain Eukaryota; kingdom Fungi; phylum Basidiomycota; class Tremellomycetes; order Cystofilobasidiales; family Mrakiaceae; genus Phaffia; species Phaffia australis. The sequence continues at coordinate 19,654 of MVAH01000201.1, forward strand.
CCAGTGAGGTTGGTCTGTAGACGATTTGGAGTGGCAGATCCTAGGCCTGAGGGGCCAAAGGACTCGTCGGATGCAGGCGCATTTGTGGAGCCCGGATCAAATGGAGCGGGATCAGGGATGGGAGCGACTCCGGTTGATCCGAATGCATGGCAGACGAGATTCACACATGTAGTTGACGCAGCCGCAGTGTCTTCAGTTGAGGGAAAGGACGTTAAATCGAAAGATGAGGAGCTAGGTGTGAACTTGGAAGTTGAGACCCAGGCCAGACCGTCGATGGATATCTTTAAGGTATATGCTTACTCTTCCTTACATCTTATGTTTTCTTGCATGGATCACTCCTCGAACTAAACTTCTTGCTCTCTGCCATGACGAACAGGCGATCTTTGCGTCTGACGCCGAAGATTCCGACTCTGATTCAGATCTCGCACCTCCTCCACCTCCAACTCGTCCTACTGCACCTACGCACTCTGATCCCACTCAACCTGTCCCTGTTCGATCGACTCTTCCGGCTTTGACTGATTCATCAGGGTTCAGACCTACGTTCACGTCCAAGCCTGATCGTCAGACTACCTCCACTCCATCGACCGGTTCTGATCCTACTCGATCGGGAAAATCTGGGAAGAATGGAAGCGGAAATGGAAAGAGCAAATCGAAGTCCAAACGGAAAGCGGTTCTCTCATTTTTGGATGGTGAGGAAGAAGAGGAGGAAGAGGGAGAAGGAGGTAAGGAGGAGAGGGAGAGAGAAAGAAAAGCGAGGAGAGAAGAAAAGAAGAGGAAACGAGCAGAGGAGGACAGATTGGCAGCTATCGCTGATCGAACGGCAGGTGAGGAAGAGGAAGAAGTTTGGGTGGAGAAGACTAGTGAAGCAGTTGTACCTGGAGTTGTTGGGAAGAGACAGAAAGCTTTGGATTTCATGTGATTCTTATCGCTCTCTTTCTTTTCGTTCTTATCGGCATCTTCCCATATATCTATCCTTGTCTAACAGTTGAAGAAGGTGAAAGTGCTTCTGGCCATTAGAGAAAAGACTTGGTAATTTCCAGAAATTCAACCCATTCCACGTCGTATAGTATCCAGCAACTAATCATGTACTCTTGGAAATAAGCCAGTCCCCAGACGACGATCACCAATCATCTTCATAGGCTCAGCCTCTATCTGTTTTGTCAACAAAACCCTAGGAAGACATCTTCAGACCTCATGCTGAAAGCTTGTATCATGTGCCAGTCGTTTTAAGATATCGTTCTCTCATTGTACTTTACACGGTTTAAAATTCCTCTACAAACATAATCGCTTGATCTGTTTTGTTCAGTTGTTTCATTCTCTCTATGCTTGTTCCCAAGGTGGTCGGAGGGGAGAAGTGAATACTGAAAAATCGGAAAATGTATAACTCCTCTCTCCATCTCAATCCACCATACACGCTACACGTCTTCTACACGACAATCGATCAATCCTCAAGAAAGCGAATCAACAGAGATCCTGCTGAAACCCTCAGAGACCGTTTGAGAGTAGCACGCGCAATTAGAGCTCCTCAGGATCGTACCAACCGATGTGCTTGTTGGTCTTTCGGCTATATATCGTTGTCGTTGTTATCAAAAAGAAGCCAAGTACAATGTGGGTTTTGTCAGACATGAATTTGATGTTGATTTTAAAGTCAAGATAAACAAGAGAAAGACAAGAAGGACCTACAGCTGGTACTCTACAAGAGTGTGATATCAAATATGTTGCAAACACAGTGTGAATCGAAAGGGCGAACAATCAGCAAGCCGTTCGTTTATCGAACTCTTCTACATCCCCTTTCGAAGTTCTACGCGTTACACAGTGGAAAGGGAAAGATGACATACGAGCAACGATGAAGGGGAGAACAAACCAGAATCTAGAATGTCACATAACCAAGGAATAGAAAGAATCGGTCAACATCAGTCTGAACGCTGATATTTTTCAATATGATCATACAAGAAGAATGAGGAGTAAAGAAGACATTGAAGGTGGAAAAAACATACCCGCAGGTTCCGAGAAGAAGGAACTGGAAAGTCTTGGGCTTCCTGGAAGCGAAAGTAGACCAGGGAGTGGCCTGTCGAAATGTCAATTTAAGGAGAGGCAAGGATTAGTCAAGAGCTTTTGTCAAGAAGACACGTCCACTATCTACATCATCCTCTTCGGCAAAGGAAAGAAGAGAAGAGGGTCGACTCAAGACACCCAGAGGATGTGAATGAACCGGAGAACGAGCTCGAAACAGGAGCTCATATACCGGTTTATGTACGATCTCGTGGAGTTTCCAAACTCCAGAAGAGAAAGAAGAAGTAAAAAAACGTACAGTGCTGTTTGAACCGAAATCCCGAGGTGATCCGATCGAGTTGAAGACAGAAAGAAATACAAATGTTCTGTTAGTCTTTCTTCTTGACAACAGTCAGAGCTCGACACAATCTCTTCTCGCATGACGTATGAGATCAATAAAGAACGGATCAAGAAGAGAGAAAGGCGAAAGGAGAAAAGTACGAATCACAATCGAATGAAAAAAGGAAAGAAGGAAAGAAAAAGTAGGAGAGAAAATGAACGGACGTGACAACGTTCTCGAAGTGAAGGGATCGAAGTCCGATCTGAGAGACAGACGAGGCAGGGGCCCTTCGGGCAGCAATTCGGAAGAGAGCGGACATTGCGGAAGGGATCAAGATCGATGGTACAAGGATGGATAGAGAATAGAAGTAAAGGTTTAGGAGAGTTTGAAAGAGAAGGAGGAGGAAGAATGGTTACGGTATGGCTGGTGGTTACGAATAAAATTGGTTACAAATGGCTTACGTAATTGTGCTTGGGTAGTCACCATCGTTCGGTTCGTCGCTTTCTAACTGGACATGGAGATGCTTTCTGCGCATCCATCAAGCAGCCATCGATGGAATTCATTATATAGCATGGTATAAGTTCTAGTTCCTCCAGCTGACGAGGACCTCGTCAGTTCTAAATCGCTGGGTGGTCGTCGTCTGTTCAAGCGGAGTGGTCTGGCCCATCCGGTACTGAAGTAATCCAGCCTGGGCGATCATGATTCCGTTGTCGATACAGAACCTGCGTCCTCAGAGACCGACAAGGTCAGGTTGCGATTCAAGAATTTTGATGCAAGATGACAAGGGCAGATGAAAGAAAAGAAACCTACCGTTCGTCTGTAGCGTAAAGTTTACCTCCACGTTCGGAAGCCATGATACCCATCATTTCTTGTAGCCGTTTGTTGCCTACATAGACCCAAAAAAAAAAAAGGATAGATTGGTAAGTATCACAAGAGCAAGCACGCAAGTTTATCCAAGGAGAGTCTAAAGACACTGACATCCAACGCCGCCAACGATCAATACCTCTCCGCCTTTTCCCCCTACGTGGGCCAATGCCCTCTCGGTGATCTCAACCAACATCCCAAATACGCACTCCTGCAGACTGAAGCACAGGTCGCCCACTGTGATTTCTCCTTCGTCGATAGACTGGCCAGTATACGAAGGTGCCTGGTTGAGCGCCTTGAGAGTCGACATGTTTGGCTTTGTTGTCGGGTTAAATGACGAGTCCGACGTGAGCGGAACAAAGTTTGGGAGAAGGGTGTAAGCCTCAACGGCGGTCAAAATTCCGGAAAGGGTAAGGTCCATTCCTTTGGTCGAGTACGGTAACGGCACCAGTCGACTTCCTCTGTACAGAGCGATGTAGAAGTAGAAGTGAAGAAAAGATTGGCGCTTGCTCCTTACAACGATTAAATATCACGGTTGCAACGTACTTTTTGGCCTCCTTCTCGATGTTGAATCCTGGATTTGGATCGTTAGATAAGCCGACAGTTCTTGCAAACCGGTCCAGGCAATTTCCTACAGCGATATCAAGTGTCTCGCCAAAGATTCGGTAACGTTGTTGAGAGTATGCAATCACCTGAGTATTTCCACCCGATACGTAGAGGACGATTGGGTTGGGAGACGAAGTGATAAATCTGGCGATTTCAATGTCTGATCATTCATATAGGAAGAAAGAGGTAAGCGATGCGGAAAAGATATAGCAGGGTAAGAAGAGGGAACAAACGGGCGACACAGTGGTTAACACCAATGAGCGGAATGTTGTGCATAAGCGATAGTGTTCTAGCTACCAGAGAAAACACTTGCAACGGTCCTCCCATTCCTGGACCTGCGTTATGAACAGATAGATGTGTGAGTCCCGTGAGCTCTATCTCACACGATCGAGCAAAAGTCGACAAACCTTTCGTATAAGCAATCACATCGACGTCCTTCCATCCAACTCCAGCACCTACCATAGCATCCCTGACTACACTGACGGCCCATTGTCTGTGGTGTTTTGCGGTGTCGGTCGGGAGGAAACCTTCTCCTGGTGGCGTGATGTAGGTATGTCTGACATTGGAAAGAACTGTAGTCTGACCAGAAGGATGATGAAGGATGAGGCCAGCGCCTAGTTTGTTAGCTGAGCCTTCGAGTCCCAGGCAAATCAGCGGTTTGGCTGAGAAGAGAAAATCAGGTTAAATCGTGTCACACGGTTGATAGCCCTAACAATTATTCAGTTTATACTCACTAAGAGGAGGAAGAGGGCTCTTTCTTGGTCGTTTCTTTATCGTAGCAGTCATGGTCGATGGCTAGGTTGAAGATCAGGTAGGTATAACTAGCTAACCAAGCTACATGGCTTTGGCCGCTTGATAAAATGAACCGCTTACGTAAGAAGGAAAAGATATCATCAATGTCCCTCCGAGAAAAAGATCAGCAGCTAAGTCTCCGACACCCACTCGCCTTTAAGACATACTCAGTCGCTCAGCTTATCTTGTTTGTTCTTTAAAAGAAAGATATCAGCCATGATCTTTGAAAGGAGTAGAGGTCTGTTCAGACTGTGAGTTTGAGTAGTTTCTTGCTATAGGTTTTTTTGTGTAGAGAAATCCTCCATTGACCGTATCGCCTTCCTCCCACGTCATCGTTTCCCAACTGTGATTTCTTGAATGATATAGGCTCAAGGATATGATCCTTCCGTCTCCTAAAAGGAAATCTATCATCATGATCCCTGGTCCTGCCGAGCCAGAATTGATTGACGTGCACCGGATTGGATCTGGCAAAGAAATAGAGTCGATTAGTGTACATGACGTTCGTGCCTACACCTCTCTTAATTTCTTTACTAGTTACCTGCTCTCTTCATATGCGCCATTTCTTTTTGAAGGCTAATCCTACCTCGTCCGTTTTACCTCTCTTCATCATCCAAACCGCCTCGCAAGTGGATAAGAGATTCATGCCCCTCGCTTAGAGGAATCTTCAAACCCTCATGGTGGCTTTGGAGTTGGTATTTGTTTTGCCCTTCTTTCAGTCAAGGCTTTTATACTAACGGTCAAACACATCCGTCATCGTGACTGTTTCACTTCCAAAGGTGGCGACCTTCAAACAGTTTACAACGTCCTAGGAAACTTTACGTTGGTTGATCCAGTGACCTACACGCGAACACTTCTTGAGACTGTCGACAATGGCACCCTTGGCCTCGACTTTGTCGTCAACTCATTTACGCCGGCTGAAGACACCCCAGTGCTTATCATCGCTCACGGACTCACCGGAGGATCATACGAGAGCTACGTAAGGAATGTCATGGCACATGTCACGAAAGATAAGGCACTTGGTGGACTGGGCTTCAGAGGCGTGGTCGTCAACGTAAGGGGTTTTGTTTTATGATACTCTCAAATGTGCGTGGCGTGGCTTGTAGCTAACTTTTGAATTTTTGGGAATGCTAGTTCAGAGGATGTGCTGATGTTCCTGTCACATCCGCTCAGCTCTATTCAGCCGGATATACTGATGGTCCGTGGTGTTCTCGTATGCTAGTTCTGTCTTCGTCTTTGCTTACTCGTATATGTGATGTCCTGCCGGATATTCAAACAGACTTCCGAACGGCCGTATTGCATATTTCACAGAAATATCCCAATGCACCTCTATTGGGATGTGGATTCTCTCTTGGGGCCGGAGTACTCGCTCGGTTTGTCGCTGAGGAGGGCGCGCATTGTATTTTGAAGTCCGCCACTGTAGTTAGCGCACCCTGGGAGTAAGTCCCCTCTCTTACTCTCGATTGACGCAAGGCATTCACTGAGCTTTTTGTTGTTCTTCTTCGGTCCCCTCTGATTAGCTGCCCTGGAATGTCTACCAGACTCGATGCAACGTTCTTCTCTCGACAGATCTACTCCCGGTCGATGGGGACCAACATTCTCAACATATTCACTAAAATTCTCAAATCCCCCGCTTCTGCAGAGATTTTCGCTCATCCGGAATCCAGGATCGCTCGCCATATCAATTATATTAAGAAGATGTGGAGACCAACGTTGAGAGAGACGGATGAGGTCATTGTCAGTACCGTCGGAGGTAGCCCGGAATGCTTCCCCTTCCCTAATGCCGAGGCATATTATCATGTTCGTTTTTTGCGCATGCCTTTTATGCATCTAACCACTCATCGGATGTAGGGCTGACAAAAGTTCATTACTGCTTCCAAAGTGGGCGAGTCCTCAGAACAAGCTTCAACAAATCGTCATGTCCGTCTTTTCTCTCACCTCACCTTTATCAAATATCACTTTGTTCTCTGTTGATTATCGTACTAACCTTCACGATACCAAACAGCCCAACATTGTGTATAAGCGCATTCGATGACCCTATCATTCCAGGTGATATGCTTCCGATCGAAAAGTTCTCAAAGTCCTCGCATGCTGTTCTAGCCGTCGTCGGTGGTGGTGGTCATCTAGGATGGTTCGAAAACGGGTTCCCTATATTCTCTCCCCCGGACAGATGGCTGCATAAGCCAATCTCTGAATTCCTCCTTGCTTCTTCCGAACTTGTCTCTCCTTCATCATCATCACCCTCATCCTCTGGCGATGAGAGCAAATCCAAGTATGTGTCAGATGGAAAGTATGTTGGGTTCAAGATTAAGGAGCAGAATGAGGGAGGAGGACCATTCAAGTGGGTCGCCAAGAAGAGAGTCTTTGTAGATGTCTAGTTCAATCAGAGACCTCGTCTCTCTCTCTCTCTCCTCTAAGTTGTTCGTGATGAGTAGCCATATGAACAGATAGAGATCGGAAGCTTCTCGATAGATGTCGATTTGTATTTATTCACTTTTTTACTTTTGAGATGAATACAAGCACACAAGCCATCGATCAGGTTGATAGGCGAACAAGGGAGAGCAGCAGGATATGCGCAGGCCGCTGAGCGAAAATCATCATCAAATCTCATCACAATCTTGGATGTTCCTCCATTCATACTCTCCGGTTCCAATTCCGTTTCCAATGTAGAAGAGCAGATGAGTATGCTTGAAGAAAGAATGATAGAGAGAGAGATGCACAAGAAACAGAGACAAGCTCAAGGCGAGTATGTGAAGGTCGGTCAACAAACAAACAAACAAACAAACAAACAAACAAAGTAGGTGAGTGGATGAATGCAGACCAAGAGTAGAAAAAAGAAAGAGCAAAGCGAGAGATAACTAGAAAGGTAAAGCAACCAAAACGATATCTGTTGTAAGAGTGTGGGTTTTGCCACGAGAAGAGCGATGGGTACAGGATCTAGAGACTGAAAGATTATGAATAAGCCTAGAACGACGGGTAGTAAAAGGGATCGGAAGACAACAATCAACCAGATCGATCACAGCGGGATATTGGGTTTGAGGATGTCATTATTCGGATGTCGGAACGAATGTTCTCGGACTGGATCATGATCGGCGTTTACATAAACACGGGACATAAAATTAGCAAACGAACGTCACAATCCGATGAGGCACATAGACAGGAGAATGACTTACGTGAATCTATAGCACAGATATCCCGAAAGACAAACAGTAGATACACACATGAGAGAATCCCATTAGTTCATCGATCAGGGATCAAACGGGAATGGATAACTCTATCTTTGAGCCAGAAAAGATATTTTGAGGAAAGAGATCAAAAACTAACTGTAGTGTGCTCCAAGACCATACATTCTGATTGGTTTCGAATACAACCAGATAGCAAGGCGAGTCAGTTCGTCACTCTTGTCATCAAGATAAGTCAAAAGAAAGAGAGAGAGAAACGGGAACCCTTACTTGGTGTGGAAACTGATTTTAACCGACCGAGTTGCTCTCGCCTCGGAAACGGTGATCGTTCCACTTCCCTCCGGTCCAGGCGCATGGGCGACGATAGTTGGAGGTCCTTGCTGGATCACATGAATCGGGATGTTGTAGTGCCTCGAAAGTGCCAGAATCTGCTCAGTTCAAGTAGTGAGAAAAGGTCAACCGATAAAAGAGATACAGGATGAACAATCAAGAAGAAAGAAGAAATGAAGAGCAGGCAAAGGCAAACCTCAGGCTCTCCTCCCCAGTCACCACTCTCCCTGACTCGGTCGGTGTACTCCTTCAGTCCAGCCTCATCTAACATTCCGTCGTCCAACGCGCCCGTGGTATCCTCACCACCGGCAGCAGCGAGGAAAGGAATGAAATCATCCGGGTGGGAAGCGATATAATCTGCTGCAGCGTGTCTGGTGGTCTGATACAGATTCTGAACACATCATGTGACCCGAGGATATCAGTACTTCTCTTCAAGTCCACACGCGACGTATGTAGGGCGAGGGGGAAAGAAAGACGAACTGCTTTGGATGAAATTACTCCGAGAATGGCTAACTGATCCGCAATCGCGCTGTACATACACTGCCATCCAATCATGAATTAATCGAGATAATTAGAACCTGAAGTAGTGATCTCGGAACAAAGTGATGATCATGACGCGTACATGTCCATCCGGAGAGATCTGTGTTTGTTTGTGTACATAACATGAGCTTTCGTCATCTTCCAAAATCCTCGCGCCGCGTGTTCGTACATGATGAAATAGTAAGGGGGAAAGAAAAAGGAGGGGAAGGGTCACTCACCTCATGGCATTCTAATTTGAGCTCCGCACACGTCTTTGCGAGAGAGTCCTTCTCGAGTTGTTTCTCTCTGATGATCCTAGCGTCCTCCTCTTCGTTCGGAGGAGGCAGCGAAGCTTCATATGCAGCTTGCTTTCTTGCCTGTCGGTTGTTCATATAAAGACGGAGCATTACCGCGCCAATCCAAAATCGATATCGGAAAGAGACGAATGATAGTCAGTTATCCTCATGAAGCGAAGCGAATCCAAAATCCAGCCCAGCCCAACCAAGAAAAGGCAACTCAAAAGAATACAAGAGGGAGAAGAAGAAAGAAGGAAAGAGAAGAATCAACAAACCTCTCGTTCTTTGAATCGATCTCTACTTGATCCTTTCTTCTTCTGTTGACTATCAAGATTGGCATGCGCCTGATCCAACAAAGCCTCTTGTTGGTCGACCACCATCTGCCTGCCTTCCATCTTCTTTAGTTCCTCTTCTTCCACCTGAACTTGGGCTTGCGCTTTGGCATCCTCTTGAGCTTGTTCGGCAGCTAGCATTCGAAGATCCTCTTCTTCTTGCTCACGTTCGATTCGTTCTTGTTCGGCGATCTCAGCAGGATCAAGTTGGTATATCGGTGCTGATGTCTTTGGTGACCCAGAGGGAGAGAAGCAGTCCTGGACTTTCTTCTTGAACGATTTCTTGCCCATCTTCTATTCGCGTTTACTAGAAAGAAAGAAAGCTAGGTGAAAGATTGTAGGGAAAGATGACGAACGGATAGTGATTATGATGAATGATGAGGATGACAAAATCCTTCGGGGAAAAGAATGCCGAGTGGTTACAAACGGATGGTAACAGACGAGTGGGATCCGTACGAAATCTTTGGAAGACATATATATGATCCAATCAGAACCTCAACGGAAGGAGGGAGAGAGAGAGAGAGGAGGGTCAAAGAGCCACGAACTATAAGGATAGAACAGGAAGGAGACGCAGGTGAAGGAAGCCGACAGGAAGAGTAAGAAACCCATCAACGGAACCGACACCTTGTAGACATAAGAACACGACTACCGAGGCAAAACAGACACCGGGCGTGGAGGACAGACACATACAAAGAGAAGTGTGAACAGAAAGGGAAAGAAACAAATAGAAGAATACAACTCTGGAGGAGAATAGCGCGGAAGCTTTTGCTCTCGCATTTGCAACAGATAGAAACAAGACAAGAAGAAAAAGGAGAAGAGATTTATAGGATGACACAGGGAGAGAAAGACTATACAACGAACAACGAGCGAAGACTAATAGACATCCAACTGGGACGACAGACTGTTGAGGGGAAAGCACGATAAAAGAGAGAAAAAGAGTTTTTAAAAATTTTAGTTGAACGATCAAGCGTGAGGAGGGGAGACCGTCGGATCGCCAATGATGGCGACCAGAACCGAGATATCTAAAGATGGACATAACAGATCTGTACGTCAATTCGAGTCTCTCTCAAGAAAGGAAAGAAGAGAAATGCGGCACACGAACCATCTTCCTTTCCGCCCCAGAATTTCAACCCACACCCACTGGCCTTCACCCCGAACGGTGAGTTTATGTCCCTTCCTCTCCACGTTCCGTTTCCGATTGCTGTCCCATCTACACCCATGTCTAACCCTGAATTTGGTACCTCAAATCGCTCACTACCTAACCCTCCTGTTTGTCCTTCGCCGACGGATGAGGAGGAAGTCTCTTGTTTCGGACCATAGGGTGTGCCTCTGGAAGCCGACATCGCTTTTGCTCTCGAACAGAGAGCTTCGGATATTCGCTGAGGGGAGATCGGAGGTCGTGGATTAGGCTGGTGGGGAGGAGACGAGGGAGACGAGGAGGAGGGTGTACACGATGATGCGCTAGGGGACCCGCTACTATCGCTGGCACCACTACCGGTTGAAGTTGCCGGAGAGGATGACGGTGAAGAAGATGTTGATGAATGGATAGATGATGATGATGATGATGATGATGATGATGATGGGGACGGGGATGAAGGCGTGTTGTTCGATGGTACAAACGGAGGAGGAGAGAACGAAGCAATCTCTTCCAAGATCTCTTCGTCGTACTTCAAGGCAGGATCGTTTCAAAGTCAGACAATCCTTTATCACCAGCGTCCTTGCAAAGTCACTCGATCAATAAACTCACGAGATTATCAACCAAGCCATCCGTGCAGAGCAACACGACATCATCCTTGGCGACCTTGACGGTATAGCTTTTTGCATCTTTGATGGGTGTCTCTTTAGAGTTGGTTCCTAGTTGGAACGGATAGTTGAACTGGTGCGATTCCCGCAGAACGTCCAAACGATTCAGTTGAGAAGAGAACAGGTGGAAGAAAGAGAAGATGAAGAAGGAACAGAAACGTACGGCATGTTGCATCTCTTCCGTCTTGAACACCATCCGTCCCTCTCTGATGACCCAAAGCGAGCAGTCACCGACGTTGGCCACTCTGAGTTCTTCTCCTTTCAGAACGGCGAGGAGAGCGGTGCTGGAACCGACGAAGCCTTCTCTGGCGGCTTGTTCGAGTGTGCGTTCGTACCCGGCTTGCATGATCCCCACAGGGTCGGGTGCCGACTGGGAAAGAATCGTTTGAAGAGTCGATGAAGGAGGAAGCGAGGAAGCGATATGAGACATCAGGAGTGCTGAGAAACGGCCTGAAGAGAAAATTGAAGAACCCGGAGCACACGACATTGTTAGTAACCTGCAAGTGGGAAAGAAGGAAGAGAAAGAAGCGGAATCAACCAAGAAAAAGAAGAAGAAGAAAACGAGACACAACACATTAGTACTGACCTGGGTTGGCTCCTTTGATCCCTTTGCGGCTCCAGCCGCCTACACCGTCAGCAATCCCCAAAGCCTGAACACCGCCGATGACTGGACCAGCCGAGGTCTTGACAAAATACGCGTCCTCGCCCACCCTGACGCTTTCACCTTCTCCCTCACCGTTCCATCCGCCGGTGGAGGAGGAGGAGCCGGTGTAGGAATGATTGCTGGGATGGCTGCCGTCTGAGAGGCCGGGTCCAATAGAGAAAGGAGCACCTGCTTTTTGGATGTCCCGAGTAAGTCCACCGGTGGTGGTTTTCGGGATTCCGAACGCTCCTGCATCAAACACCAAGCGGCGCCTCCTGAGGCCAGCCGAGACGTCTGAGGAAGAGCCAAGACCTATGGATCCTGGGTTCTCGACCAAGGACCAAATCTCGAGTGCGCTTGGTGAGTATGCGGGCGAGGCATTTGCCGGGTACGTCGACGTGGGATCGAACGAAGAAAGAAGGGACGAAGGCGATCCTGAAGAGGGCGGCGATGATCGGGGATGTTTATTTCCGGCATGCGAGGGGGAAGAGGCGGACGTGCTGTTTGTAGGAGGAGGCGAGGTCACCGGGTTGCCAGTAGAAGAAAACGTCGAGAACTCAAAGAACGAGAGCGAAGGAGGACCGTTCGAGGACGGACCGGGAAGAGAGGATGGAAGTGGAGAAGAAGAAGGTGGAGGGGACGAAACAGTCGAGGGG
>MVAH01000202.1:0-31581 GCA_014825575.1 Phaffia australis
CCTTTGCCCCCCTTTGCCCTCTTCCTCCTTCTCCGTCCTCTCTGTCCAGGCGTTCCTTTCTGCTGCCCGCTGTGCCTTCTGGTGCCTGACCTGGCTTATCTGTTCCTGACCGATCCATCCTCTGGGTCGTCCGCTCTGTATGTCTGTGTATGCTCTTTTCACTGGGATTTCGAATGTTTTCTCATTTCCCCGTCTTTTTCTTTTTATTTCAACCCGTCCTTCTTCCCCTTTCGGTCGAGCGTCTTGCTTTTCGGTTCCAACAACGTTCAGAGTTCCAAGCCAGAGGAGGAAGACGACCTTAGCGATAATTTTTTGAAACAACTACCACAACAACATCAACGAAAGAGAAAGTGGAAGAGATAGAAGAAGGAGAAGAAGAAGAAGAAGAAGAAGAAGAAGAAGAAGAAGAACGGAAGAAAGTACACCATTAGATATTTCCATCTCAGCGAGGTGAATCACTTGTTCCCTTCTCAAGGCCTTTCTCTCCTTTTGTCCTTCCGACCCAGCTCTTCTCTTATCGCTCTCTCTCTCTCTCTCTCTCTCTCTCTCAGAAAACTTCCGATACTTCTCATCCATTCTCTTTGTTCACCGCCTATCTTTCGTCTCTCTCTCTCTCTCTTCTGTTCCTGCTTCTCTATTCCCTTTCCTGCCTAGTCCTTCATGTCGGCCCGCCCTGCTGCCTCATCGACGGCGGACCAACATCCAGGCGCAGGTTACGCCCGTCTAGCCTTATCTGTCCCTTCTGATGTCACTGATTCGGTACCGGCCTCACCGTCGACCCCACCGGGTCATCGGCCGATAGGATTCTCTACCTCGGCGAGTCTCGACTGGAAGTCGATTTGCGACCAACACTGTCAGGAACCTTATCAGCATGTCGTATCGCCAGATAAGCTCTTGCCTGACGGATTGGGAGACTATACCGTCGTGCCTGGGGGGATCCTTGGGAAAGGAAAGTTTAGCATCGTCTATCGGGCTGAAAAAGCAGGAAAGCAGGTGGGCCAGCTCTTTCTTTCCTTGATACCTGTTCGATTGCTCCCTTGGTCGTCTCGTTCTTATTTCCGGGTTTCTTCCGATAGTACGCCATCAAACACACTCCACTTCACCCACATCATCCGTTGATCGCGACCAGGTTACTCCGGGAGCCGACGTTACTCGCCCAACTACCGCCCCATCCAAATCTCATCAAAGTATTCGAAACGATAAAGACCGATGGTCACTTCTATCTCGTCGGTTCGTCTCGTCCTCTTCTGTCATAACTCTTGGTCGCTTCGAGCTTCCCTCTCCTCTTCCTTTTCCTCTTCTTCCTGATCGTTCTTAAGGGCTTTCGAGAAAAATCATCCAAATCTCTGGAGACGTCTCTGTTCTACTCCGACAATATGTCTAACCTCATTTGCCTCTCCAAACACCACCAGAGGATTACTTGCCATCCCATATCTCTCTAGACGCACTATGCGCAACATATCCTTCCGACAGATTGCCCACCGAGCTTTGTTGGAAGATCCTCGAGCAGCTCGTCAGCGTCGCCAGAGACGGCATGCATGCTCATCATGTCTGCCATCGAGATATCAAGCCAGGTGCGCTCGGTTCATGTTCTTCTAGCTTACTTTGTATAAGCCTACTTACTAATTTCCTTTTCTCTCTCTCTCTCTCCCTTTCGTGTTGTCTTCTCCTTTCAAAGAAAACGTCCTAATCGACCCGAGCACCGGTCTGATCACCTTGATCGACCTCGGTTTAGCCACTCACTTTTCATCATCATCCCCTAAACTGACCACCTGCTGTGGGTCTCCCGCGTTCCATTCCCCAGAGATCGTCCTCGCTCTCTCCCGTCCACCGGGCGAAGTCACATACTGGGGTCCGGAACTCGACATATGGTGTGTCGCTCTGACTGTCCTCCGATGTTGGACAGGAAGGCGTTACCCACTCGGAACCGGTCACAAGAACCTAACGACGATGCATGGTAGAGCACAGGACCTCTTTGGATGGATCAGATCAGCGCTCATGACACCCACTCAGCCAGATGGCACGCTGGGTAAAAGATCGGAAGAAAGAAAGCTGAGAGACTGGCTTTCCTCCCTCTTGGACACGGATGCCCACCGTAGACGAGCTGCCTTTGATGGATTCGAACTCGGCCCAGAGGTGAAGGCCCGGTTTCATGGGTTTGAACGAGAGAGAGATTGTGGGTCTTTTCATTCTACGATTCTTCCTTGTCTCTCGCCCTCTCTTTATCTTTTCGTTGCTTCTCGCCTGAACACCACGTCTGATCTTATCGGTCTCGCTTCTCCAGTCAAACAATGCATCTTTCATAACAGTCCCGTCAAACATACCCTCCCTCTCATGCTCATCCCGGATGAATCGAATCATCCCGAACACAGTTTGAATTCGCCCAAGCCTGATAGACCACCTAGAAGCTCGACTATCGTCATTAAACATCCTCCCGATCAGTCATCTGCCAAGACAGTTTCCTACTTCAAAGTATGTCGAGATTTCATTCTCATCTTTTTTCCTACATAATTTGTGCGCAGAGATGTCCCAACCTGACCCCCTCACCTATCGCTCCTCCCACCTTTACTACTTTTCAAAAGTACGCTCTGAGATGCTCTAACATCTTGTATCACAGTCGATCGGTGTCTTCTCGAACCCTACTCTCATCCCCTCTTCCGCCTACCCAGGTCCCTTTCTCTTCTCTTTCGTCGTCGAATCCGGTGCCATTCATCGAGAGCCTTACCGGATCGACCGAACCAGATCTCGACATCCTTCAATGTGTAGCTGTCTTGCCGGCAGAAGTCAAGATCGAACCTGAACAGAAACCCGAGCTGGATGTCACAACGTTTGGAGTCAAGCGACCATTCCTTCCCTCTCTCTTTAGATCAAATTCATCCAGACAACCCAGTACGACTCTTGCCAGATCGTCCTCTACTCCTGCCACCTCTCGAGAGCCAATCCGGGATCCGAAGAAGGATGCTTCAAAAACTACGGACTCAACAAAGTACCTTGTGTTTCTGATGGCTTTTGGTTTCTCAGACCTGGAGACGACAGATCTCTCGAGCTCGCCCGGAGCGGCAAAGAAGAGGAGGAAGAAGAGCCGAAGCAGAACGATGGGCGGAGGGAGTAAAACTCGGTGTGAGAGCCGGGACACAGCCGGTGAATGGTCGAGTCGACAGAGTAGCGTTGCACCTGATGGATCGAGAATGAGGATAAGGACTAGGTCTGGGAGTAAAGATAAGGACATCCCGACGTTAGCCTCAACAGAGCTCGAGTTTGGGTTGCCTAAACAGGACCATCCGTCCTGGTGGGGACGTCGTTCGGCCGCTGCCCATACGTCCTCTGGGTCAGGATCAATGCCTTCAACTCCTGATCCGACCCCTCCGCTTTCACCTGCAGTAGAAGGTACACCCACCACCTTTTTCCCCGTCGTCAACGCTAATGGTCAGAGTCCACAGAGGAAGCTTGCCGGTATCCAATCGCGAGCGTCATCGAGAGTGAGGTCTACCAGACAAAGCGCTTTGCCAAGTCGAGAATCATCTGTTAGCAGACATCGACAACGGACGCCTCCAACCGCCATCCCCTCTACCGTTCATGTCCAAGCTCAAATCCGAGCTCATGCTCGTCCTTCGTTCAAACTTCAGATCCCAGCTGTCAGACCTCCGTCACCTCCAATAAAGTCACCGAATGGGTCGTACGTGACGATCTACGTTTCGGACCCTCGGGCAATCCCGTTGATCAAATCGGCGATCAAATTCGAAGTGGCCCCTCCAGGTAGCCTCGATAAAGCGCCCCTAGGATCTGCCGGTCATTCCAACCAGACGGCTTTCTTTACATCGTCCTGTTCATCGGCCTCATCTTCTTTGGAAAACTCTGCTAGGAATCGATATCAGCCGAGGTCTCGTTCCAACGGCACAGTCGGCAAGACTCAACCTACCGTCAGACGCCAACGACGCACAGATGGAGATGACGACACCGACAGTGGCGACGATGAAAGAGAGCCGGACGATGAGGGGGACGATGACTTCCCACGTGGTAGGTCGGAAGCAAGGAACTATGATTCCTATCCATCAACTGACGAGCAGCTGGTCGATGAATCTCTTCGAACGAGGACGAGGACAAAGTCGAAGAAGCATGCGTCGACAGAGACGACGCCTCGAGGGAATCGAACACCCGTCTTTGGCTCAACCGAGGCTACCGTCGATAGAAAATCGATCCCCAAGATTGATCGAAAGGTTTCCTCAGCCATGTCGACCGCGACGATGGCTACCACCACCACTGCTTTGTCTTCGTCGGATGACTACGATGGCTTGTTACCTTCATCTGATATCCCACCTCAGGGTCAACCTCTGTTTCCCTTCACCTTCGGAGTCGGAGCGACCGGCGGCGGTAGACGTAGAGGAGACGCACATCGAGAAGCAAACAGTTCGATCTCATCATCCGGCCTGGATTCAACTTCTGCTTCGACCATCGGCGATACTCAATCTAGTAGCGGCTTCGGCGGTCTATTCGAGACTATGAGCCTCGGGCTGAAAGGTTTAGAGGCCGCCGCTGCTGCTGCCGTCGTTTCTGTTCGAGCCGTCGGTGGTGGAGGCGGTCGCGATTCCGGAGTAGAAACCAAAGGTGGGAAGCAGACTGTTACGAACAAGCCGACAAGGGGCATTCCATTTGAACGATCCAGGAGTCTGGGACCTTGTTATGACCGTTAGGGGGTCATTTCTATCTTTTTCTCTCTCCATCTTCTCTATTCTCTCCCTCTAATGCCCTTTCTCTCACAGCATAACTCTTACCACCTTTCTCTTATCTTTAATGCCCCTATCACGCTTTGTTCCACCCCAAAAAAGCATTTATATAGATTTCTGTTCTACAACCTTTCAGGCCCTTCTCAACAACGCTTTTAGTTCTGGCATCTCACCTTATTCATCTATCTAGCCATCCACAACATTGTATATGCTAGTTCTGGTGCTTGTTTCTCCTTTTTTGTTCTCTTGTTCCTATTCTTGCTTTATTCTTTCTTTTTATAATTTTTCTAAGTTGTTTCTTTTTCTCATCTTCTGCTAGTTTATTTTTTCTTTTCTTTTGTAAACGTTTAACTTGAATGTAACTTCCGTTGTATACTTCATCTCTCCTTGTTTTCCATCTTTCTTTGTTTCTCTCTTGGTTGTGCTTCTGATCATTATAGAGATCTGTGGCCATTCCTCTTATTCACCTCTTCTTCTATGTGCATGTTATGACTCAAAACTTGAAAGGATGGAGCTAACATACGTCTACATACTCGTCCTTTTATCTCTCTGTCTTGTCTGATTGGACTCGACTTAACCCAATTTCTTAAATCCCAATCCACTTCTGTCTGGAAGACAGATCATACAGAGAGATACAGTGCAGACCGTGAGGAAGGAGAAGTAATGACGCAGACGATCACATATCCATATTAGCTAATCGAGCTTCCTCTTCCTCTTCCCCACCGTCGTAGAACCCACCGGGACCGGGACTGGGGTCATCTCGGCCTGCGTTCTCAAACTCTATATCCATATCCATGTTTATCTCTCCATGCCCATTGGTGTTGGCATTCACATTGGCGTTTGAGTTCATGCCTTTGGGATGAGGTCGGGGATCCGTCGTCGGCGGTTCGATTATCGCCTTTTCAGCTTCTCTCTGATGGTATTTTGTAAAAGGAAAGTGGCAAATAAAGGGGTAGTTCAAATAGGTCAGTGATAAACGGACGATAGAAAGAGTCGCTAAACGGTTCGAATGGAGAGAAGAAAAAAGCTTGGAGGAAAGAGAGGAGAGAGGATTGGGGCAAACCTTCTCAGCGGCCTGTTTCGCCAAGACTTGTTCATAAGTCCAGACCGAAATCCCCGTCTGTGAGTGATCGAACGGTTGAGATATGTTCCTGATGAACTGTCTGGAGAGCGCGATGGCCATGTCTGTTGAAAGTTTGGAGTGAGATTCGGTGATGTATTGATTGATCCATTTAGGAAGTCTTGCTCGCTTGTCTGCCCGGGCGAACCGCTTTTCATAGGGCGGACGTCAGGTTGATAGTTTACATAGATTGAAAAGGGTTAGCAGGTACAAAATACAAACAAAGATTGGAAGAACAAGTCATACCTGATCCGCAAACACCATCAAACCCCAATCGGTCTTTCCACGCAACACTCGACCCACACATTGAGCGGCATGACGCATCGCATCGAACGTCAAGTAGTCTGACTCCTTGATCCGATGGGCATCCCGCAAAAACTCCAGTCGAGCCTGATTTGTAAAGCAGAAGGCCGATTTAGCTTGTGCGACTCACCAGTGAAAAGATCCTGTGAGAGAATCTTCGAAACTGGAACAAACTTTCAAAATTCGGCTCTCTGTATATTGGTATGGAATCCCGAACATAATCACAGCTCGACCATAGTTGCTATTTTTCATATTCGTTTACAGAACACACCGAGAAGAAAAGCAGATAGTATTCCCATCAGACCGTGGTTTATCTCAAGGGTTTGAAAATATATATAATATGAATCGATACTGACTGATCAAAATCGATACCCTCCGAAACCTTTCCTCTGGCTACAGAAAGTAGGACAGCTCCCCTACCGTTATCACAGGCCTTGTTTCATAAACAGAGTGTGCGGTTAGATCTCTGATCAACTATGAATCAAGCTTAGATCTCGAGCGTAACTTACCTTTCGATAATTCTCCAACGCTATGCTTGTCTCAGCAGCATCAGGAGTTTCCACAAAGATCAGCTTGTTCTTCCACACCTCGTTTAGTATACCCTATTTTAGACCCCCGTAACAAATTGCTCAAGATCAGATCAACCTGCTTAATTTGTTTGTCAAAATAGGGTCAGGAAGCACTGACCATATCGTTCCAGGCGGCCACGATCGACTCCATATAGAGATAACTCGGGAAGAAAGCAACGATACCGTCCGGCACGCATTTACTGTACTCGATCAAAATCGACCCAAAATTTCGAACCACAGACGGATCGTTTCGGACCTCGAACCTAGACGAGATAGCCACTTGATCAGAGCCTCGGGTGATCACCTAACTTACTCAAATGATCTCGGATCAGGACTACCATCTCAAAAGCACAATATTTGACTGAGCACAGGACATACCAAAGGTAAGAAAGAATTTCGGCCAAGAGTCATAGGATAACTCTCGATCACTACCGGCTGAAAGTCCAGCATCTTGGGGTCTAGAACGAAGCAATGATGGCATCTTAGTATACAGACGGTGTTGGAGAAAATCAAGCCCACAAACACTGATCTATGGACGTACACATATCTAGTGGAGAAATTGTCCCTGAAGTGATGACCACGCTGCTAAACTTCTCAAACACGGGTGCCATAGCCAGAGCAGGGTCCATGCAACTACCAGTTGGATTTCCAAACCTGTCAACCTATGCGCAACGTGAGGAAACAAGAGAAAATTACAAAAACAACATTCTCACGTAAAATGAAAGACAGGGTTGGCGACAGTTGCGTGATCCGTTTCGTATGGCTCTAGGATCAGAAGGAAGCCTGTTACATACAAGGATAAATCAAACATTTGATGTTTGATAAGAATGTGTTCTCATTGCAAAGATGAAAGGATGAGGTGATTAGACTGACCCTTTTCGTACGTAGCCACTAACGTCGCAAATCCGGCAACGGTCTGCAATCCAGAGTATTCGTCCAAATTTGTCAAACCCAGTGTTTTCACTAAGGACGACAATCTCTCTGCACATGCTCTGCAATGAGATATACCAAAGAAATATACAGTCAATGCTCAGGTATCATATAAATCATGACTTGAGAGGGAGGGACATATGATTCATACTTGAGTGGACGTTTCTCAATAAATGTAATGTCTTTTAGATGCTGCAAAAACGACACAGGAGTCTCTGCGACAACATGAAGTACTCTCATCCTCGTCTGAAATCGAATTGCGATATTGCAAGGAATAATAAGTATTGTGAGGGACCGGACCACAAACAATACGATGACATACCTTGAGATATTCGATAAATCGCTTCATGAAAGCCACAAAATGTTCGGCTTTTCTGATGTTTCCTGGAATGGCTTCTTGAATCATGTCGTCTGGTAAAACTGTATAGCAGATAGGGGATTGAGTTGTAAGTCATCGAGAAGGGATGGATAGTGACAGTGCTCAGATAAGATGAAAGAGGGAGCGGACTAGAATTTGATAACATGTCATCCTCTTCTCCTCCTTCAGGAGCGCCAAGCCCCTGAACCAATCGGGTATATTCATCTTGAAGCTTTTGGATATCATTCTCCTTCATTCTAGTTCGTAGATTAGAGTTTTCGAACAATCAGTCGGTTTCTAATAAATGATGGCTTCGGAACAGGGCGGTCTATAGAGAAGCTCATACTCTGCAATTTTTTCTTCTAATCGATTCGCGCTTCTGGATGCACCTTCTAGAATCGGTCTTGTCAGATCCACAGATAGAGACTCTATACACACGTTATCTACTCAACCAAAATCGAGAGATTAGATAACTGTCTTACTCGAGATCGTAAGTGAGCATGACTGAGAACATGCCGGAAAGAATGACTGACCGATGTTATGCGCCTCATCAAACACTACTATGGCTTCGCCATCCAACTCAGCTGAAACCTGCTCCGCAATCTTAGGGTCTAGCAAGTAGTGAAATGAATAGATGATGACATCCACGAACGGCATCTGCGCTCGAATGCACAAGCGTAAAAACAAAAAAAGAAATCTCAGATAGAGCGACACGATTGTACAAAGAAGAGAAAGATGAATGACAAACCATCCGGCGGAGAGCAAAATATGGACATATGCCCTGCTCTCTTGAATATTCCTTCATATCATCCAGCGTAAAGACACCCTCAGGAAACAGGTCTCCCGGTTCTCGTTTTCCTAATTCCTGTTCATCGCAAGCATGAATGAACAACATCGGTTTACCATTGGAAATTCAAGCTAACCTCTTGGACAACTGAGATTGAACAAAGCACTCACTTCATGGAAGTCACATAACGGAACACTGCCCGGTTCTGCCCTTCCCTGTTCGCAAGCAGCAGCTGAAGTTAAGTCTCTACAACGAGCGTCTACGGTCTTTCCCTTCTTTTCTCTCGCCACCTAAGAAGAGTATTAAGCGCGCACATATCAGAACTCAGATCGCGTAGCTTCTTCTGTCTCAGCCTCGATGAGATAGCTCTTCAAAATGTCTGTACTAACCTCCGGATGTATACACAGATTCTTTCGACTACTTAATCCGATGCCCCGGAAGCCTGTATCATCGCATCCCATCTGCTTCCTATACTCCATCAGTCGTTTAAGTTCGGCTAAAGCCTTTTCAATTTCGGGCACGGTTCTCGAGCAATAAATGAGTTTTCGATGGGAAGGATAGAACTATGATTGGCAGTCATTTTGAAAGGCAAAATAAGTCAAAATAGCTCTAACAAGAAGGAACAGGAAAAGCACGAACTTGTTGATAGGATATAATCAACGATAGAAGCGAGACTGTTTTACCCGTCCCGGAAGGCATTTCTTATCAGATCCAAAGATCGAGATCAGTCAGACTACATGTTGCCATGTTCTCCTCACATAGCCTAGAAGTAGCATTCATCTTCTCACCTAAGATACAGTGGCCCTGATCGAGAGGGAACATATCAGAATCAGCGACATGAATATAGCCAGTCTTTCATCTTTCGTACATATTTAAGCCCAGTCAACTGACTGGGTAACAGAATCATACGCTTACATTGGCATCCAAAGCTCTCTTCAAGTCACACATATAATTATACTGTTCTGGATAAACTAGATCGTACGGGAATCTGCATCACGTCCAGAGAAAAGGTGTCACACTGATGAGTATAATGATCGACAACATCCCTAATGTGTTCTCTTCATACATCATTAGATAGAACAACTTGTAGGATGGAAGCAAGCTTTTCCTTCTCTCGGACTGAGAGGGTCGGGATCATTAGGAGAGGTATAGCGACATGGACGACATACATCACCGGAAGATCTCCAATATAAAACTTCATCTTGAGGCTTGCTCGCGAAAACTAGTATTTGTTCAGTCTGTGGCCAAGTTTATCAACGTACAACACGTCTATTGCGAAGGGCGACCGATCGATGGTGGTGAGGACTCGGTTGGACGAGTGTCAGTGTTAAATGGACGAGCAATCATCCTAAGAGACGATGCTGATTGACTGGCTAGGATGAGCGGCAGATAAACACGTGACCAAACGGCTGTGCAGTAACGACGAAGGTCTTCTTCCCGGAGCACACCCAGTGTTGCAACACATGTATAAATCTGAATCTAAGATAGTGAACGGGAAAGTCGTAGATGAATGGGAAAGCAGGAATAGGAGGAGGAAGAAAAGGAGGAGGAGGAGCAAATATATATAGCAGCTTGATAAACATGTGGTTACCTGTGGAGAGCAAAGATGTTCGATGCGCGGTACGCTTCTCAGATCCTGTCTGTAATCCACGTATACCAAGACTCGAGCGTTCTTTGACGAGGCTGGTCATCCTCTCGATCGTAGCCAACCTGTATGATGCACCAGAAAAGTCAAGAGGTGAGTTCAATAAACTTACGAGAATCGCCTCTCATCTGTTGGTGAAGATGTATTTTGAATGCCAACTCACTTTCATCATCACATGCTGTGTGTTGTAAAACCAAGTGCAAGGGTAGATCAGAAGCGTTGTGTATCCACAGTGAACAGAATCAACCAACCTCATATCCTGGCCATATTTCAAATTCTAGGTCTTTACTTGATACCCTCTCAAAGAATTCTTTCGAACCCTCTGGACTAGTGATCCGATCGGCCGACCCATGAATAACCTTGATTGGCAGCCGAATTTCCTTCGCTCGAGGGGCTAGATCTTCGATTCCCTGCGCAATCGCCAAACCGGTTCCAATTCTCAGTGGACCATGGTACGCCTGGGGGTTGAGTAAGAATGAAATTTCCGATCGCGCTATGTATGAACCACGTAAGAGTCAGAACAAACGAAACCAATAACTCCAAAATCTCAAATGACCTTCAGAATGACATTAAACAAATAGAATAAACTTACGATCCCAATGACCTTTACCACGCTGGGCAGCAGCGAAGGGTACTCTACCTGCAAAATTACGCAGAACCCGAGCAATAAGTTCCAGTAAATATGACGGCCGAGATGCTTGAGCCACCTGAATAAGCGGGCACATTAAGAAGGCCCCTGAGATAGAAGTTCTTTCAGTTGCAGCTGGAGGGTGAGCGAGGAGATATTCCAATCTATAGTCGTCCACACGTTTCGAGGAAAAATAAATATACTGCTGAGAATATACTGTGTTCACCCCAGCAATGAGGCTACGTACATGACGAATGCACCCAAAGAAGCACCAACGATGAATCGTTTTGTGAAGGGGACCTTCTGATGGACTTGATCTTGTTTATCAATATCCTCGAGGACAAGTTTGACCGAAGAAACAAGAAGTTCATTTGTAGGCACATAACAATGAATTCCTGTCGAGCGGCCGTGCTGTCAGAAGAGCGAAGCGCAAACAGATAGATAGACACTGAGCATTAGTCGGAGCATATCGACGCATCAACAGAGTCGAACTCACAGCGGGAAGATCAGGAGCAATGATTCTGAAGCCATTTTGAATGAATTTTGCCATGTGGACACTATGACAGAAGAAGTAAATCGCAACGCATACGCTGAGGCTGTGAAGATGAGCATGGGTGACTTACCACCACCGAGCCCCGTAATCCCCGATACCTGTTCATGATGGCAGGCATAAGGTATAGTCAACTTTAACTTGAGATCAGTTCATACATTGGAAACGACAGCAGACGTTTCCTACCATGTATACAGATGATATCTATGCCATCTCCAACCTTTCCTATTCTGCTTGGAGCTTCCCATGTTTGATAGTATATCCATTCTCTGCCTTTGGCTCTATCTAACTCTGCCTGCACGACCTTGACGTTCTCTGCCTCTCCAGCGAGATCTGTGAAAATCCTTCTCCGATTTGTGACGATATGCGGCGATTCCAGAAAGATATTTTCTTCAGGCAGCGCAGGAATCAGATATCTCGCATATGTTGGGTCTGGCGGTGTGTATAGCTGATGTCATCAAAAGCGAAGAAGAAGTCAGTATGTGTGGCCAGAGAGGATCGTTTCACAGTGCCAGATATATCTGATGAACAATGAACACACATCTAGCGAGATCAGGATAGGCTCTACAATAAGCCATAGACTACTCGGTACTGGAGGCTCGTGGGGAGAGAGGCCACGAAACGATGAATTCGGACTTGAATCTTGAGGTGGGACTTTATAATAGATTGTCTCTACTGATAGAACGATTTGATTCGAGAGCAGCAATCTACATCAACATCGCACTCTCTATTTCATATGAATACGCATGAAACTCACAGACACCAGCCTCCTGAGCTGCTATTGCGGTATCTCCTTCCATCCTAAACTTTCCCTCGAAGAGTGATGGATAGGTTGGCAATAGTGATGATCAATAATGTACCGAGTCAGATATCTGTAGGCTCGTACTGAATTTGAAAAAAAATTCAAAAAACGTATAAGCGAAACAAGGAAAAAAAGTTCAAAATACATTAAACTTATACTCTTCACTCATCCATTCAACATACTTTTGCTCATCCTCACTCCGAATTCTCGTACCCTTAGTTGTCGGAATGTCTGTTGAGCTCACTCCTGGTCCCTCTAAGACGACGGCATCTTTCTTTCCATCCTATGCTCCGGTGATTTCGACTTCTGAAGACAAATCATCAGACTTGACGTCCACTTTGAACTCACCCAACAACGCGACTTTGACGGTACGAATCATCAAGAGTTTCCCCTATAGGAGTATGAAGGCCTTGGTTCTCAAGGGAGTCGATTTGGAGAAGCCCAATGGAGTAGACGAGTTGATGAACAGGTGCAAGAAGGGTTTGTTTCGCTTCCGAATCGTTTACGTCCTCTCTTGTTGTTTTCTACAGACACCTCTGGGCTGAAAATGACAGTTCCCTCTATCAATATTGACATTCCGTTGAGTTCTTTCAAAATAGAGATCCCAACAACCTTAGGGTTCAAGCCGTTCAAGACTTCTATCGATAGTACGTCTCGAGCTGTCAAGATACAGTGAATCGATCTCATTTAGTTGGAACTGAATCCTTTTTATCTTCAATACACTTCTTCTTCACGTTGAATTCGAACATGCAGAACTCGACACAATAAAGTTGTACACGAAAGCGCATGGACACAAGACTATGAACCTGATCATCAACTTTGAGGATGACGAGACTGATATACTCCCACCTAGAACTGAGGCCACCTTGGCTTCCTATGGAATAGGTTCGTTGCATCCCATCTTTCAGACCTACAAAGGATTTCTGTCTCTATGATCATTTGATGTTTATATGTTCTTGCCAATTGAAACCTTGCAGAGAATGAGACGGAGCTTTCATTCTTTAATCGAGAAGAATACGAGGCATTCAAGATCAACCCTGAGGTACATATCCCGTTCTGCATCATCATCTTTAGCTCTAGTCCTGACAACATTGATCCTTCTTTTCTTGTCCGACGCCTCACCAGCTTAAATGGGCTTAGACAATCGTTTCTTCTTCAAAATATATTCGCACGCTAGAGAAACAAATCATAATGACCATAAGAAAAACTTACTCAGAGATCTTCTCTGCGCGTGTTTCTCAAAAACGGATTTCAAACAAAGATACCCTCCTCCTCCTCACCAATCGGTACGTCGTTTTCCGTTGCTCTTGTACCAGTTTATGATTTCCTTCTTTCTCTATGGTTTGAGTATAACGGTTCAACGATAAGGGGTGAGTAATTTCCCCTTTCTCGCTAACCCTGATTACCTCTCCTGCATGAACTTTTCGCTCTATTGTTTCTCTCTCTCTCCGGGTTTCGTCTACCTCGCCTTTGTACTTAGAATAATGTGCCCGATACTGACGTGTTCACAAAAAAAACTCTACTCTTTCTGTCATCCTCTTCCTCTCTTGGCTTGTTTCTGGCCGCTCATATCAGACATAGACGGCTTCCGGGTTGACAGTTTCAGAATTTACACGACTGAGTATACATCAGATCAATGGCATGAGGTTCAAACTAGACATGCACATGTTGATAAACATCCAGCTAGATGGCTCCCAACGCAAACACTGAGTTGATAGCACACATTCACATATATAACTCTCTTCTATAGCGGTCCTTTGTTTTGTGTTCGAAGGCTTCCAAATGCCGAATTGATGCGGATAACAAAAGAGAGAATATTGAAGGTTTCCACAAAAGACTCCCTGAACACGAGGCATGCATGGGATTAACTATCTGGACCCGAACTTGGACCCGAACCCTCTGTCTTCATCTCTCCTTTCTTTCGCTTGACCATGGCCCAATGGAAATTATCCTTGACGTCCTCCTCTGACCTACCCCATCTGAAATCAAAGATGAGACCGATGTCGTTAAACCTGGCATCTAACCGTCTGCGTTTTGGGTCCCACCTGGACTTTGTAAGGTCTCGTTTGAGTGGATCCGCACCAATCGAGAAAAGGTCAGGGCCTGAGCCGGTCGATGTCGATGTGTTGTCCGTTGACTGGGCGGCTGGTGATGATGACGAGTACCATGACTGAGGCAGTGGTGCTCGAGCAAGTTTGTCGATTAGCCGTTGGGTTATGACTGATGCCCATCTATTGATCACATTCTGAGAAGCAAAGAGTTCTGCTCTGGTCGCTTCCTCTCTCTCTGCTTTCTCCTTCCGAGCGGCTTCCAACTCTGTCTGTCGCTTCCTGGCCAGTCTCCGTTCCGTTTCTTGGGTAGAGTCGAGTAGTTTGGATTGGTATTTGTATCCTAACAACACCGGACTGGCAAGATGACCGCCATTGAGATCTGCCCATGATCTGTAGGGATCTGGTTGGTCGACTGGATAGGTAGGTTCGACAGGGTAGGAGACGTTCATGAACGACGTTGGGTATAGAGGAATCATGACGGAAGATGTCTTGTTTGTTTCCTGATGTGATGCCTGCAGATCAGTGGTTGAGATGGCGACAGCTGCGTTCGATGAGTGGGTGTAGCATGTCGATGTGAAAAGAACGGAGACTAGGATAGTGCAGTATACGCTGATTCGAAGGACAGAGGATTAGAGGCATCAGCAGGTAGTTGATTTTCCAAGAGGGCGGGCGTACGAGCTCAACGACTCACCATGGCTGAACTGATAGAAAGAACGATACTAGATAGACGACCGTGAACAGAGGAGCGGCTGTAATTGAAAGAGATGGGATGTTAAGCTTTTTTAACCATGACGAAAAGAAGAAGGAAATTGAGAAGAAACATACCTGAGGGGTATGGAAGCAAGATCAAAGGCAGAAAGTGTTTGACGCCTGGGTTATTGAAGGACGAAAGAAAGAAGAAAAGGAAGAAGAACGAAATGAGGACGTCAAGGATCTATCTGGTCTCTCATTTCCAGTTAAGTAAGTCAGAGATACAAATGCTTACAGAATACCATGACTAGGTGAACCCAGATTGTATAGGTGTATGAGGATAGTCGATGAAACTGAGAGCGTTGATGGTTGAAGGCTGATTCATTCTGGCTTGCTACGCCACGTGCTGTGATCACTATTGTAACCATATATGTAACCATCTCAAGTTCTGATCTCACGCTGTCTGTTGATCAGAAGAATGAAAGAAGGATCAAACCAGTCAAGCAGCTGATGCTGACTGATGCTGCTATAGTTGACCTGCCAGTAAGATTCGCTCAGGTGTACTTTAAGATGGATAATCACTAAGCATCATCATTGAGCCGTGACTCTCATGAACGATAGAACGTGAAATGAATCGATCAAAGCAACTATCAACAACTATGAGATGGCCATTTTGACTGAGACTTAGTTGATTTCGATAGAGGCGTTCTGATAGAGCAGTGATAGCTTGATCAGGAAAGACAATAACAAGGAAATTTTGTAGTTAATTTGCTACAGAACACTAACAAAAAGACTAATGAAAAAAAAAAAAATGAAAAAAAAGAACCAGGTAAGAAAAAGAAATCAACCTTCTGGTAACGCCGCGCGTAGGAAAGAAAAGATCAACTTTCGCCCGGGTCTTGTTTTGGCTCCTTACCACTCCCACCCCCCCAAAAAAACACTACTACTTCTCTTTACTCCTTCTTTCCTTCTCCTCCCCTCCCTCCGCTTTCTTAAAGAACTTAGAACGTACGTCTTCATCTAATCTTTGAAGAGGCATTGGCCTTTGGGAAGAAGAGGAATATAAGGAAACGATCATCCTTAGCTCACATCTCGATTTTTTTTCTTCTGCCCTTTTTGTGTTTTCTTCTTTGATGATACTCGGACCCTCCACCCAATCTATCCTTTGAACATCTCCCATCTCCCGTCATCTCGTCGATCTGATTTGTCTGTTTTCATTTTGATTCGATAGAAACATGCGTGAAGTTATCTCCATCCACGTGTTCGTTCATCTCATACATCAGTCTAGTTTCCGAGAGAGCTGTCATCCAATCTCACCGTTCCTGTTTCCTTCTTTTCTGGGCCGATGCCTTGTCTCTTTCTTGTCACCCACATACTCTTATTCTGAATCAATAGCGGGCAGGCTGGTGTTCAGATCGGTAACGCCTGCTGGGAGCTTTACACCCTTGAGCATGGCTTGAGCGTAAGTGGTGTTGTTTATCTTATCCTTTCTCACTCGCGGCCTGTCTCTACTCAGCCTTTGGGTATATGCGCCAGTGACAAGGGCACATCTCTTCCGTATGAGTTGATACGAAGACACTGCTAGAGTTATTCAGCGAAAACCGGTGCAATCAGCTGAACATCCCATCATGTTTGTTTTCGTGTTCATGATTTCCATATAGCCTGACGGTCGAATCATGGAGGGATCTCCTTCGGCCAACGACGATGGATTTTCCACTTTCTTCTCCGAGACTGGATCTGGAAAGCACGTCCCTCGATCTCTTTATGTACGTTCATTTTTTCTATCTCATTATGTTTCGCAAAACAAACTACGTGACTTGGAGTGATTCTTGGGCCGTCTTTGCTGAACAAAGTAAACATCTGCAATCTCTATCTCTATTGACAGGTCGATCTCGAGCCCAACGTTATCGATGAAGTCCGAACCGGAGCCTACAAGAACCTCTTCCATCCCCAGACTCTTATCTCTGGAAAGGAGGATGCTGCCAACAACTGTTCGTATCTCAAGCCTGTATTCAGCTCACCTGATCGTTGTGCTAAAGCTTTCTCATCATCCTTCTCTACTGCCCATATATGCGTCCATCCCATCAAGACGCCCGAGGACACTACACCATCGGTAAAGACCTGATCGACACCGTCCTTGACCGAGTTCGAAACTTGGCCGACAACTGTTCCGGTCTCCAGGGATTCTTTGTCTTCCACTCATTTGGTGGAGGAACTGGATCCGGTTTCGGAGCTCTTCTCCTCGAGCGACTCTCTGCCGATTACGGTAAAAAGTCTAAGCTCGAGTTCTCGGTTTACCCTGCTCCCAAGGTGTCCAACTCCGTTGTTGAGCCTTACAACTCGGTCTTGACCACCCACACCACCTTGGAGCACTCCGACTGTTCCTTCATGGTCGATAACGAGGCTATCTACGAGATTTGCCGACGAAACCTCGGTATCCAGTCCCCTACCTACACCAATCTCAACAGGTTGATCGCTCAGGTCGTCTCTTCCATCACCGCCTCTTTGCGATTTGATGGGTCCCTCAACGTCGACTTGAACGAGTTCCAGACCAACTTGGTGCCCTTCCCTCGAATCCATTTCCCTCTCGCCACCTACGCCCCCATCCTCTCCGCTGATAAGGCCTTCCACGAGCAGAACTCTGTCTCCGAGATGACCTACTCGTGCTTCGAGACCTCGAACCAGATGGTCATGTGCGATCCCCGACAGGGCAAGTACATTGCCTGCTGCTTGCTCTTCCGAGGAGATGTCGTCCCCAAGGACTGCAACGCCGCCATTGCTTCTATCAAGACCAAGCGAACCATCCAGTTCGTTGACTGGTGCCCAACTGGTTTCAAGCTCGGTATCTGCAACGAGCCCCCCGCGGTCGTTCCTGGAGGAGATACCGCCAAGGTGTCCCGATCCCTCTGCATGCTTTCCAACACTACCGCCATCGCGTCCGCTTGGGCCCGATTGGACCAGAAGTTCGACTTGCTCTACTCTAAGCGAGCCTTCGTCCACTGGTACGTTGGAGAGGGTATGGAAGAGGGTGAATTCTCCGAGGCCCGAGAGGACTTGGCCGCTTTGGGTTCGTTTTCAACTTTACATTTCTGCCAGAATAGTTTCAAACGTGTCCACTAACCTTTGTTCTTATCTGCCTACTGTCTGTTCTCGCGGTCTATACAGAGAAGGACTACGAAGAGGTCGGAGTCGACTCGGCCGATGCCGAGGAGGAGGAGGGAGAGTTCTAAGCGAACAGTCGTTCCTTCGTTCACTGTGGTGGATGCCTCACCGCTTTACACATTCTAAGTCTGAACCTGATTCTCCCCCTTGTTCTTATCCGATTTCTTTCGCTCCCGCTTTCTTCATTCTTTTTTACGTTTTCTTGTTCTCATTATATCCCCCTACTTCTGAACCGTCATCTATTCCCCTTGATTCATCTGGTCATGATTACCCTTTCTTGTACATGGTCATTTGTGGCTCTCCTTGGTCCCTCTCTACCTCTTTTACGTATCCGCCGCTGATCGTGCCTAACATATCGGAGACAAACTATCGACACGACAAGAATGAACCGACAAGAAAGGATATCCTTGACGGAAAGAAGCAAGATGCGATTGTACAATAGTCTGGGATAGAAGGGTACTTAGACAGATTAATGAAAAGCCCCCACTAGAGTGACCCCAACTTGGGCTAATCTGGGCAGTTTGTCCACCCGACCTTGGCTTTCTCGCCTCTCCAGTTCAATGGCCAACACATCACCATCGTCCTCTTCCTTACATTGGGCAAAAGATCTTTACAACACCCATCTGGCTCGCTCGTGTTTTTCTTTTGGCTGGCCCACTATCCTCCTCACAGTAAACTAAACGTAACTAGTCATTGAAGAATAGGAAATTATAAACGGGAAAGAACTGTGATAATGGTCCGATCAATACGCGTCTCAATTCTCTTGCTGTCCTTGATCGTGTTTGCCTCTTTCGCAAGAGCAATCAAGTTTGACCTCAAAGCAGAATTGTATCCTACATCCAGTTCGTCTCTCTTTGTTCCTTTTTGTGTGTTTCTCTCAGTTGTTGGAACCTTTAATACATAGGAAAGAAAGGATAGAGTGAAGAGAGATTGAGATAGATGGCGAGAGTCCTATGGCAATAGCTGTCTAGCTCATTCAAGTGAATGAAAACTGATCTCTGGTATCTTTCTGTTGTACGCTTCTTTCAACTCTGAAATACTCTTTGTCTTTTCCCGGACGAACCAGAATGCATCTGGAACTATGCAAACGCTCGTACGTTCAACTTTCGTTCTTTCGTCCTGTTCGTATTCTGATGAGACTTTAATTCTGCGACGTGCTGACCATCTCCTGGCCGGTTCTTCTCTTTGCAACATCTTTGTTCTATTCAAACGGAAAATTGAATATCACAATCACCTCGTCCTTTTTCTTGGCTTCCTTCTCTTTGTTGCGGAAACCAACAATAGATTCATTGGTGATTGTTACGACTAACGTTGGAACAGGGTTTGTCTTCTGTCGCAGCTCTCTTTCCTCATTCTATAGGCGCCGGTGGTCACCTATACGCCAAAGAAGAATTCTAACCGCCCTCGGTCTTACTTGTCTGGAAATTCTCGATGATAGACCTCAGCAGAGAGTAGATATCGAGATTCGGGACGGATCTCATAATGGAAATATCTATTTATCGAAGAAAAATATCCAGGGGGAAACTAGACTAGCGATCACTACTCATGAGGACGCAGACGTTGGAGTCTGTTTCAAGAACTATCTGGACCAAAGTTAGTCTATTCTTATTATGCCGCTCAATCTACCTTGTTCCTCTCTGTCACCCGGATCTGCAGGCCTCGGAGGTTATGAAGTAACAGGAGATGGAGAAGTAGGGGATGCCAGATGTGGCTTCTGAGGAAAGGGCACTCATCAAACCGTAGAGGTCGCGTGAGGACGTAAAACGCTATGAGCAAATGCAGAAGGCGACAAGGCGCAGGCTCATGAACGAAACCAAGACTTCTGTTGCTCTACCGCGCCCATACAGTGAAGAAATTTTCTGTCTATGCCTTTTGAGCGCCTCGTCTAGATCTGACGAGTGAATTTTTATGCAAGGTACCTTTTGAATTCAACCTGCTCATATACTCATCAACGCTACTGTCTTCATTCTTGTCTTCTGTCATGTCACTCATTCAGAGGCACCCCCGCAATTCAACTACATCAAAACCATCGATCTCGAGACGGACATTGGAGCGGAAGCTACTGATTTCAAGTGAGTTTCCTCCACTCTTCATATGATATCGTCCTTTTTATTCAAAGCAAACTTTCTCAACAATGTCATCCTTCTGGGTTCTTTCTTTTGCGTTCCGAAGCGCGATCGCCAACCAAGAATCTCTCTCGACGCTGGAAGTCGAGATGAGGAAACTCGAAGGCGTCGTGAAGGAGATTGTTGATGAACTCGCTTACCGTCCGTTTAGTCTTTTCTGAAATAGAGTTCTGCACGAAGATGATATGGTAGCTGATAATCTTTTTGTTTCTGTCCTTTGGTCGGGATCAAACAGTTCAGCGAAGAGAGGCTAAGATGAGGAATACCAACGGTTCGTCTTTCTTTCTTTCTCCTTATTGTACATATAAAATCCAGCAAGTTCTGATGTTGGCCACTTTTTTGCAACGCTTGTTATCTGTTACACAACCGGACAGAATCATCGAACCAGAGGATACAATATTTCAGTCTTTTCACGCTCTGCACTCTTCTAGGACTCGGTGTCTGGCAGGTCCGTCTTTTTCTCTCTGTCTTTTCTTCTGTCCTCTTCTCTTTCCCTCTGATTTCTGGTTGAAAGAGACTCAAGCATTTCATCTTCTTTTGCATTCGTTGGTGGGATAAAATCAGATTCTACACCTCCGATCTTTCTTCAAGCGAAAGTACTTGATCGATTAAATGCTTCCATTTTCTCTCCTTTCCGATCTCTCCTGAATTTAGCGCAGTCTGATCGTATCTATTCGGCAATGAGTAGTCTAGTGAAGAAAGATACATCCCCCATTAGACAAGATAATCGATACAGAGTTGCGTAGACAAAGGAACCGATGGACTGGTGTGTACGTGTATAGAGGCGAAAATATATGAGGACAGTGCAGATAGTGA
Source organism: Phaffia australis (assembly GCA_014825575.1). Classification (NCBI taxonomy): domain Eukaryota; kingdom Fungi; phylum Basidiomycota; class Tremellomycetes; order Cystofilobasidiales; family Mrakiaceae; genus Phaffia; species Phaffia australis. The sequence goes on from MVAH01000202.1 coordinate 21,262, forward strand.
GAGATCGTCGAGAAAGAAGGACGCGCTAGCTAGTGAAACGAAGGGAAAGAAAAGTCTGATGAAATGAATGAGAGATACAGTGATAAGAACATATGAACTGCAGACTGAAACATGCGAGAGGAAGAGTCCGAGCGAGCTCTAAGCAGAGCCGGCGAGCAGCGAATACACAGAACAGACGGATAGATCGTTGGACGATTTATATAGGTAAAAGAAAATGGCACAAAAAGACCTAAAGATAGGAATCGTACTTGATGGCCCTATCGTCGAGTTCCATACGATTGTTGTAAATTGCTGCCGTCAGCGTATGCATTCGGTCCATTATACAGTATCGGGTCGACCCATCGAGGAGGAGGAGCTTGCTGTACGTTAGGTGGATATGCTACACCTCCTGGGAGAGCGTAGGATCGAGCTTGGGGATGTCTATCATACATGCCAACATCTGTTTAGCGCATCGGTCTGAACAGAAAGAATGACAAAGATTCGGTTCTCGTCTGTGGGCGCTTACCTGTGGGGACGCGTATCTGCTGGTGGATTCAATTTTCTACCATTCTTCTTACGGGACCCAAATCCACATATACACCTGGCGATAGCGAAGAGTATGGCAAGGACGATGAAACCAACGACGACAGTGACAGCTGAAATTCATATTGAGTTGGCAAATCAGGACAAAATGTTCGATCGGATATTCTAAAAGCATAACACAGCCATTCCAATAAAGGGTTTTTCCCTCATAGGACTCACGGATTGATATGTTTAGATGATCTCGGTCTGTGAAGGAGCAGTACGGTGCAAATTTAAAGTGGTTTCAGATACAGTTGACTCGCCACCGTAAAATTCAAACATCGAGACAACAGAATAAAATTGCTTACACCAGCCCTTAGCGGAATCCAGCCCACTCTGGCCGGCGCATGCTCCGTTCTTGCATGTTCCACTATATCCACAGGCCGTTCCATCCAAAAAGTTTGAATTCAGAGACTATATGGTAAAACCCGTATTCGAAAAGTTAAATGACTCATGATAAAATAAATATACGGAAGAGAGATAAAGGAAGGATACATACAACGCAAGAACCGATGCTACCAGGCGCTTGGCATGTTAGCGAACAGGAACTCATCCCTGCAGGCAAGTTGGAACAAGCCTTTTCTAGCTTGTAGTCCATCCCGGCCAATTGACATTGCACTGTGTTTCGAGGGAGGAGAAAGAAGAGGAAAAAAGATAACCACATTTGTTGATCAGTGCGAACGAAAGGTGTGTTCGAACAATGCAGAAGATAAAATCATATACTTACGGTCTCTCGAGGTGCAAACGCCAGAAGCACAGGTCAAGCCTTGGCCTGTCGTCCCACACGATGTTCCTGTAGAGACAAACACGCTGTCAACTTTCTTGATGATAAAAGGAATATAGACCACAAGAGGATATATTGTAGACCAAATAAAGTTGATGATCACAGACGTCTACTTACGATCGTCCACTGTTCTATCGGTCGGACAAGATGAACTATTTCCTGTACAGGTTTCTAGGAGATCGCATTCACCCTGAGAAGGCCGGCAAACCACGGAGGAAGATGCGTACTGGCAGGTTTCTGTGCAGCATGTGGCGGACGTCGGGTCACATACCGCTCCTGTTCTAAACTTACAAGCTAGATTTTGCTATTGAGGTCAACACTGGTCTACTATACACGTCATCTAGTTCAAATGAAGAGCAGACGACAGAGGAACAATATTTACTGGCGGGGTCACAACAATTAGATGTTGCGTTCGATCCAGGATCACAATCTTCTCCAGGCTCGAGGATCCCATTACCACACTAGAAGGGCGCCATGAAGGACTCATCAACAATTGATGTCTGCAAAAAGTTCTTCTTCCGGCCAAGATCTAGGTACATACCTGTTGAAGCGAGATGATATCGGTGGATCCAGGTTGTTCGAGGCAAGACAGGTCGACTGCTTTATTGCCTATAACAGAGCAGATCTGAAAAGAACGAGAATGAGTTGAGAGAGGCACCAGAATGTTCCAGAGACCTGGTATCAGTGATACATTCCTAGAAATGACACCGAATATTGCAAAGAAAATTTAAGAAGCGCACGTTGCCGATGCTACATGGCGAAAAACCCGTTTCGCCCCTGGATGCTGTGGGACTCATCAAATACTATATGATGAATAGATTAGAACAAACAAAAAAGAAGAATAGAAAGAAAGAAAGAAATCCGTCAGACATGCAGCGAAAGGACAATAGTAGCAAGGACCATGGAAAAGTAGCAGCGAACCTGGCCACCAGCGTCGCACTGGCTGACTGAGAGTGGGCAACATGTCGTTTGGCCAGAAGAACACCCAGTCACGCAATCATGGATTGCTGTAAATAGAGAGAATCCAATAGATGTATATGGAAACTTGAGAGAAGCCCTTGCCTGGTGAAGTAATTCAGGGCCAATATGGACAACGAGAGCTACTCACCTCCGAAGTTATGACCAGTTTCATGGGCGACGATCTGTAATACAAGAGGAAAGATTCATATGTCAGCTTGTGTTATGAACGACGAAGAGCGCACGAAGACAACTCATGAGGTAACTTACCTGCCATTCTGTCGCACCGTTGGTCGAGACGGCCGTTCCCGAGACGACCCCAGAGGAGCCTTGATCTCTTGACTTTGAACGATCACGACAAAGATACGAAAAGATGATGATGTTCGATCAGCTCATCAATTGCAGATCATCTTTGTTTAGGAATACACTGACTGTAGAGACGCAAACCTGCCCTAGCCAAGCGACTCCGACCTCGCTTCCTGTCCTGCAACCGCTCATTAGATGCCAAAGCCCGAGGTTATCACTCGACCTCTCGGATGCCCCTCTCCACGCGCTGAACAAACTGAGCCGGCTGTTCAGATCAGCCGAGGCCGAACAGGCGAGATTCCAAGGCTCGGTTGACCCAGAAGATGCAGATGAAGGGCAATCCGTCAAGGAATTCGAGGGGATAAAGAGTGTAGTGATGCCGAGAGAGATATTGAAGGTCTGACGGTAGAGCGCGGAAGCAGTATTCCAGTTGTTGAGCTTCAGCCCCGTTCAGATCAATCAGGAACGAAGTCAGAGTAAGCGAAAAGAACCCAATAAGAGGTAGGAGGGGTTCGATGTCCTCACGATAGCTTGTCTAGCCGCTTCGACAGATCCATAGGCTTGAACATAAGCGCAATCGGCAGCGACACCAGCTGTATCAAGTACAGTGGATGGTCAGTGCAGCCGCGAGATAGACAAACTTATTTTGAAAAATGAGGACGTACTGTACACAACACGTTGGTCCTTTACGCATCCTGTGGTTTGACCGATAGTAGTGGAGTAGCTGGACAACAGGAAAAAGAAAACTCAACCTCAGAAGCAGATCGCTATGGAAACCAGAAGCTATTCGAATTGATGAAAGGAAGTCCCGAAGATTGACACGTACTCGACAGTACCAGATACCGGAACGTCTTGCCTGGCTTGTAACAACCCTAGGCCAGTAATCTCAAGATCCAGATCCCGTCTGACTCTCCAACTATCTCTTTGACCTATCGTACCCTTTGCCCACCAAAGATTGTTTTGACTCCAGTTCTTCTCCAAAGATGAAGAGCGTGGAGCACTGTGAACCGGGTGTGAGTTGTTTGTGTTGAAACCCAATCCATCATGCGTACATCCTGAGAAGGGTTCCTCCGAAATGCTCTGTTCGTAACTTGAATCTTTGAATATAACCATATGCGATATTTCATCATGATCTTGGTCGAGCAGTCGAACATCTCCATCGCGCCGGTGAAGGTTATACGTCTCTCGGGAGAGAACGTTGTGAATCGTTTCATCATATGTGAATGCTCCTTCGAAAACCCTGCTGAGCCCAGACTGGTTTGAACTGATAATCGGTAGAACGAGAAACCTTGCCCACCCTGAGGATTCAGGGTCGACAGGATAAACTTCGTCACGGCTGGAAGACAAGAATGATCGTGCAGAATCCTCAGCCCATTTCTGATCGGATACCCGACGATCGGAATAAACAGAACCGGAGAAAGCAAGGATCGAGGTCCGATCAAGAGGAGTAGATATAGGCTTGTTCGTCAAGGGATCGGTGGTGAGCAGAGAAGCCTGCGGGTGAATTAAATCTCTGCTGGGTTTCTGGTCAAGATTGCAAACGAATGAAGATGAGATTGAAAAGGGTAGAAGCAAGTTAAGCTCTGTGATATAAGGCGATAGGAAAAAGTATACACTATCCTTCCGACGTACGAGGTGAATGTAGAGCTCAGTGCCATCTTCCAAATCGACCGTTGTCCTCCACCAATCATTAAACCCGAGTGTATCCTCTCCAGGCGTCTCAGTAGCTCGTTTGTAAGCAGGGACAGATCTGCGTCTTGTTGACTCGAGTAGTTGCCAACGAGGAAGGATCTCCAAGTGAGACGTCCGAGGTTGATGAACTCGAACGAGGGGAGACTCATGGTGAAAGGAGGCTGAATCAAGGCGTCAGTCAACAGCCGTGTCATAGAGTGAGCATGCATCGGTGTCAATGGTGTAAACGCGCGATTAAGATGAGAAGGGGAGAAAGAAAAAGCAGTGAAGGTCAGCCGAATGAGTCGTCAGCCCGCCAAGATTGCATGTAACAGGGATGGCTGTTCAGTCCGGTCACTACCTAGAGTAGCTCAGAGAAGAGGATGAACAGACCTTGAGCTGGTCGAGCCAGCAGAGTAAATATGATGTATACACAACTCGCGCAGATGAGATTCTTCCAGCTGAATCTGCTGAGTGTGAACCGTTCCATTTGTGGATCTTCTAAGAAACGAGGATAGACAGAAGGATGTTTCTCTACAAGGTTGTTCTTTTGTGGCAAATCTTCAGAGATGAATGTACTTGATGGAACTCGTTTGGAGTTCCAACCAGAACTGATGGTCCGTTTATATGAAGGCAAACGACCAAGCCTTTTTTTTTCTCCGAAAGGCGAAGCGCGCCAAGACAAACCGGTCTGGTTACGTAATGTAGTAGCAGACGATTCTTGAAGGAAACTTGACTTTCTATTTACAACACCCTCACAGTTCGACCGGCCATTGCGCTCAGCTCGGTGTCCAGCAGCTCTTTCAGTACCGTTCCATCTCTGGTGTACACCCACTTGTCTCCCTCCGGATCGAAATCAAACCGTTTTGGGCCGCTGGTTGTGTTCGTTCAGTTACAGAAAGGAGAAGGGAGAAGATCAATCATCATTTCAAGTACGCCTGTTTCCCACAATAGAATTTGCGAGAGTGAAGATATATAGCACGAGGGAAAGTAGACGAACGAACCTGACAGGACTAGAGAGCCAGATCTGTTTATTCGGTGGCTGCTTGTTGATTACGTATGTCCCATGAACGCCCATACTGAGCGTTAGTACCCCACTCTGTGGTACCAAACGATTGCGCGAGCGAGTGATTGTTATTGGAAGACAACAAGAAAGATTATCCAGTTAGCTTCAGCCATCACACTTAACATATATATACCCACGCTGGCCTCTGATAAAAAAACCAAGGAGACATGCTTTCCCACACGATGATGTCTGAGAGTGTAAAGAAAAGCCCAGCACAACAGGGTTTTAGGAAACAGCTAAAAGCAGACAGAAAACGAGGGTTTGTTTTGTTTGGATTTTGTTTTCATCTGGGTACCATATCATGTTTCCTTCCTGATCACACAAACACTCAGCATGATATGCGCTCCTCTACCCGTTTTCAACTAGAAACCAAAGAACATTGTCCCTGTTTCCTCCCAATAGAAAGCCTAAACTCTCCATCGAACACGCAAAGCGAAACGGAAAACTTACAGAGTATTCAACTTCCCATCCTCCCTCTGCTCCATCATCACCTTCAACTAGTTCCTCTAGATCATCATGAAGAGTGTTCATCGTGACGTCTGACAACTGATGATATTTAGCCTCCGTTAGTTCCCTATTCGTCCATTATAACATTCGAATGTTTCGAACATGGTTGAACAGTTCCCAAGGAGTTTGAGAGAAGCATGGTTGACCCGATTATCAATGATTATCTAGAGAAAAGATTCCTGCGTTCAAACATGAGAAACGATAGATAGACTCTAAAAAACTCACGAAACGGGTCCTTGTGGAGGGAAGACAGAATACAATCTTGACTGAACCATCTGCCTTATAGGCACCTGCATCGACACCGATGAGCTTGCGACATTTGGAGGAGAGAATCGAGTGAAAAGATTCGAGGAAGACGAGGTCGTTCGTCGGATGAGAGACGATACCACACCCGAAGCGGACGAGGAGAGAAAGAGTGGAGTTCGAGGTCGGACTAGAGCCGTTGAGATTTTGAGCATGGCGATCGTTCTTTTTTTTCTCCTTCCCGATTATTCAAATTTAAGGAAACTTTCGCAAGTTCTGTCTTCCTTGTCTGGTCTGATGGTATAGATGCAAGATAGAAGGCTTCCAATGGAAGTGATGGGTCAGGGTAGAATGAATACGGGTAATTTGGATTCGGTAGGATCCGCGAGTGAAACGTAATCTGGCGTGATGGCCAATCCAGACCGACGCAAACGAGGTGACCTTAATTCACTTCTCCTAGCCATTATCTCCTCTCTTCTACATCCAAAGCTACAGATTATTTTCAAACTCTGGCTAACTCTGGCTCTTTTTAATGGTCATGGAACAAAGGGAAAGACAGGCGATACAGAGAAGAGGAGGCTAGACCATCGATACTGTATACGATTCAAAAGACGGCACGGTAGAGGTTGGCTAAGCGAATGTTCATCTCGGTGACGATGATCCTTCCCAAGTTTTCCGGGACTCTTTATCATGACTAAACCGAGCACCTAATCAGAAGAACACAGAGGTCTCAAAGCCTGATTCTGCATCCTGTGTGAACATCTCTCTGCAGGCGAGCTATTTGGTCGACCGAGAGAATCCAATTGTTGATCTGCTCTTACTTCAGATAACCTGATTTATCCATCTCTGCGATTATCTATAATGATGCGTGTCCGTTGGGCAATCTTTTTGATCATAGTCTTCCTTCAAAAAGCGTTCTCCAACTGCCCTGTTAGCTCAATCGGTAGAGCGTCAGACTCTTATGCAGTCGTCTTGACCAGTTGGCATCTGAAGGCTGGGGGTTCGACCCCCCCATGGGGCTAGCTTCTCTTTTTTCCTGACACGCCTGGCCTTTGAGTCTCTCCAACTAGAATCGACCACCTCAATCTTTACATGATTCTCACGAGTTGACCAGTTTCTCCTTTTATCCTCTTTCTCACTGGTAACTTTTTCTGATTATGCTCATGACTGTCGGCAGCTCCATCACCGTGGCAGGTCTGTAGCAATCGTGGACCGACCGAACCAACTAACCGCTTGGACGCGTATCCGTAAACCGGCCACGTTGCCTCTGGCAGAACGCGTCGGCAGATGACGCGCCTGACTTCTCTACCCGCTCAACATTCCTGCCTCACCTGGACAATACACATCCTTCCCGCTTTTTCACCTTTGTTTATGTCTCCTTCCCGTTCAGACCGAATAGGTTGTGCGAGTAGAACTAGGTCGCTATTCTTGTAGCCAACGTCTACCCACTCCACTTACTTTACCCTGACTCGCCTCAACTATAACGACTTACGCTAATCCATACTTATCCATACTCATCCTAGCACTAACCTATCTATTGACCGACTACCATGTCACTAACCTACACAGAGCTACACAGCTTGAAACGAACGGATGTCCAGAAATTGTGCAAGGTCAGTCTCTACCGTTCGTTCAACCTGGTCGATACACCTGCCCTCGCCTGATCCACCCTTCCGCGCATTAACTTTTCTGTTTTATGGTCATATAGACGCTCGGCATTAAGGGAGCAAATCAGAAAACCAATACCCTTGTAGACCTCATCCTTCGTCACTACGATAATGGCGGGCAAGATATCGTCTCCGTGTTCGTGTCCTCTTCTATCTTCTCTCTTTGTTAGCTACTATATCGGTCAAGGTCAATTTGTTCTCACTCGGCCTGGTCTCTGTGGTCGGCAGGAAAACTAGATCGAACGACCGGCCAAACTCTAGGCTTCTTCAACCGACTGCTAGTTCTTGGGCGAAACAAGCAAACCAGAATAATTTATCCAAAAAACGAATTGTTTCTCCAAAGCGTATTCTCTCGCGGAGCCGATCGTCGCCTTACAAGGCTCGTTCAAAGAAGGGAGCCTCGAAATCGATCAAGGTCGTCTTGGCCGAAAGCCAAGAAGAACCCATAGAAATCACAGAGCTTACGTCAACCTCAAAATCTACGCCAGTCTTGAGGGCTATTGAAGGTATAGCAATGATGCCAGCTTCTCATTGCTTCTGCACTAGGCTGATCACTGTTTTCTCGGTCAGAATCAGCCGAAGCCATCAATTCTCTGGCCTCATCGCCATGCGCATGCACATGCAATAACTCAGCCTTCACGCAACCCTCGCAATCGCCGGTCTATCCGCAATCTGTATTTAACACCCTGGCGGAACTCACCGCGAGGATTCACAGTCTGCCTTCCAAAGGAGAAACCGATCTGAACATGCAACGCTTCTATAGTGCTTTGGAGCGCACCGATGTGGCCGTAAAGACTATAATGTCAAAGGTCGAGATCTCTGACCGGGTACACAACCTGTCAGAAGAGGCACTTGTTAAAGAGAAAGATGTGGAAGCAATTGTGAACCGGTTGGTAAATTCGCGCCTCGATCGGATCGAACAGTCTTTTGCTGATCGACTCAAGGCGATGGAAGACAAACTGATGGCCCGGTTTTCTAAGAAGCCCGCTCGTCACTCGGGAACGATGGATGCCCCAAACTCATCTATCAACCTTAAGGAACGGATTTTGAATAAGCGTGCTTGGAGTGAGATCGATATCTCTACCCTCTTGTCTTCCGACTCGATCAACGATGACTTTTTCGTCGACAAGGACACACCGATCACCTCCACACCTGCTGCCACAGGCTTCTTCAAGACCTCAGTCCCCATTTTTTCGCCGCCTATCTTTTCAGGAGCAGTTAGCCTGGATCATCATCCTCAGAAACGACCAAGGGTCGACAGCCTAGCAATTAGCAATACGGCCGCAGGCACTATCGAGTGTATTTTCGAGAATCCATCCGGTGAGACCACTAGAGAGGATCAGACGCCGCTACTCATGACGGCCCGACCAGCTGTCGAGTCTGTCCGGCCTGCTGTTTCGCTTCCTCTTGCCTTTCGTCCGGGCTGCTTGAAACCGAAAAAGAACAACCACTACGCTGTGACGGCTCTCTCGAGCCGAGAGCTGATCGTGACTTCCACCCCAGAGCACACCACAGTCTCCCGGCGCATTTCCGATGTTGTGAACGGCAAGCCGGGCAACGCCATTTCGTACCCGTCGTTCTCTCCATTCGAGCGCCAGACGGTCGAGTCTCTTCTCCCGCCTGTACCTGCGGGCGCGTCGCTGTGGATCTCTCCGATGGCACCATCTCGACAGCCGTACCGGTATCGGCCCAAGGCAAAGGCAGTGCCAGCCAAAGAAGGAGTCAGCTTGCTTCTATCATCGTCGTCGGGAGCACATATCGCGCGGCTAGGTTCGAGCCAAGACATGGAGGACATGGAGAACATTCCGCCGATGCCGCCCGGTCCGACGACGATGTTTGGGACTGAGAAGGAAACTTTTGGAAGGCTCTTTGACGACGAAATGACGCCGTGGGGGTGGTGAGCTGAGCGATCTGGGTGATAAGATTCGTTTGCAGGTTCCCTTCTCTTTCTGTTTTGGGCTTCATTCTTTTGCTCTCTCTATATGCTTTTGCTTCCTCTCTTTCTGATGCCGGTCGACCGAGCTGTCTTTGACGTATACCCCTTTGGTCGATATACTTTCTTTCCTTCTTCTCAATCTGGGCCCCAAACGACCGCCCCGTCTATTCGTCTCTCGCGCCTGTCCTTGTATTCTCTGTCCTACGACCTGATCTCGATGACAATTTTCTTTTCCTCTCGCTCGATCTCGTTCTTTCTTCTTTTTCACATCTCGAAGGACATTTTAATAAATATATATCCGAGCGTTCTTCGCCGACAAAGAGAAGAGACGGGGATGCAAACGAAGGGCCAACCGACAAGGGCCTGTTCGCGTAGACAATAATGACATAGCGAAGAGGAAGAGGGGAAAAACCCCAAAAGGGAAAGCGAGTGGGGAGAGGATGTAATTCTTTATGTTTTGACAAAGAGTTCGATTAAGTAGGGAAGAAGAAATAAGTAAAAATTAGGAGGAAAGGTAGAGATAAAGAGTGGGGAGAGAGGAAGAAAGGGAGGGAGGGAGGGGCGAATCCAGAATTACTTGAAGGGAGAGTACACAGATCTTTTTCGAAGGATGACACCGTAT
>MVAH01000203.1:0-31344 GCA_014825575.1 Phaffia australis
GAGGGGGATTGGAGCTCTTTTGTTGATGTCAGAGGCGTTAGATCTAGGAGTGATCGAGGATTAGTCGGAATGGTTTCCTCAGAGGATTTGTCGGCATTGATATCAAGAGAGAGTGAGATCCAGGGATCGAGATGAGCGGGTGGAGGAGATGGTGGGAAGGGCATAGCCATTGATGTCGGCGAAGATTTGAGGATCATAGAGGTCGACGGTGGATGGGACAATATTGGATCAATTCCATCTTCTACCTCTTTACTTTGGCTACCACCAATAACATCAGTATCCCCTTCGTCACCCAACTCCCCCATGGTAAACGTCTTGAGTGCGTTAGGCGAAGAACTAGGCGGCGATTCTGACTCAACACGTGTAGGAAAGCGTCTACGACCGATCGGAGCCGACTTCAAAGGTGTCATCGGCAGTGGTGGAGCTGAGGGAGAGGAAGTAGGAGACGACGGGGGACCAGGGGAAGAGAGTTCATCGGAAGAATAAATTACTGCTCTGGGTGTATGAGTCGCGTTTGGTCGGGGCTTTTTCTCTTGCGGTTCTCCTTCATCCTCATCTTCATCCTCTCCATCTTCATCTCCAATATCTTCTTCGGAGTCAGACTCAACAACCGAGGAAGTAGAGGAGGACAATTCCGCGTCATCTGAGGCAGAATCTGAGTCGTAATTAGAAAGGGGTTCAGTTAACGTTGAGGCATCCGAGAAGTTGCCGATATCCTCATCGATGATTTCTTTCGTATTCGGCGCAGACCCTCTCCGTTTGATTGTTTCATGTGATGAAGCAGGCAAAGAACAAAAAGGTTTTGTTGGTGAACTAAATCGTTGGGAGGATTCCGATGGCGAGAATCTTGATTGATCTGCATCGAAATGAGACGTCGAAGTTGCTGGTGGGAGGGGTACAGATGACAGTTTAGCTGCCTCAGAGACAGGTTTTGATGGAGAAGATATCGTAGATGGAGGGTTTGATTTAAAGTCTCCTCCAGCCGGTCCTTGATTGTTGAAGTCATCAACATCCATTTTGTCATGTTCCTCGTTCCGAAGATTTTCTATGAAAACCTCTGAGACAGATTTGACTGGACTCGAAATATGCTCCAAACACGGCGGTATCTGCTGCGACATCAAATCAGCGACGATTTCCGTCTTGACCTCAGCCTCGCTCCCTATACTCGTCTCTTGCATGTCCTGCTCGTCATCAGCAATCATGGTACTTTCTAACTCCTCGAGGGCTTGATCCGGTTGATCGGGAGATCTAAGGATCTCCACTTTTTGCATCTCCTCTGACGCCCGAGTCTGGATCGCAGCTTGAGCTTCAACCAATCTTTCCCTCTCTGCCCATCTCTTTAATTCTCGATTCCTCCATCCTCTCACCGGACCGATCAACGGTCCTAGATCCGGTCTTTTTGGTCTTCTTCCACCTCTTCCCTGCCCGACTGTCTTCTCAACCAGCCCCCAAAATGGTTTTCCTTCCACTAATCTCGCCATCTGAGATAACACGCAGTCCTTCTTCTTTAGACAAGCGCAAGTGGCAAACGTGCCCGTCAAATGAACTAAGACAGTTGATAACTTAGGGACAAGCTCTGCAAGGGAAGGAATGTCGTCATTAGGGTACAAAGGGTTTTGTCGATTTGCAGATGTTGGTGTTGGTGTTTGGGGGTTATAAGCGGCGATAGAAGAAGGTGCGGAAGAGCTGAAGAAAGAATGGTGGAAGGGACCAGAGAATTTGGAGTCTAGCAGTTTCTGAAGGGCATGTACGACGTGACCATCATCCCATTCCCATGGTAATGTAATTTCTTCACGCTTGGAGATATCTTTCGTTGCAAACACTCCGAACAAGAGCTCACTGGGTGAGCTACGAGGTGTAGACGGTGAATTGCTGTCTGAACGCGAAAGATCGGCAGGAGGAAGGGACGCATCCTCAGCGGGTGGATCAGGACTTCGAAAGAAAAGCATCGGTCGGAGCACGGAATTTGGATGACAGCTACTTCTTATGAATCGAAGCTGATTTCCAACCCCTCTAGAATCCACTACGAGGTCAACTCCCGGCCCAAGCGTTCTGACCCCGGGCTTTGGGCAGCCTAGGAATCGATACTGATTAATGGGGTCATGTCTGTACTTTTCTCCTTGTACTAGCTCCCCATTGAGCTCACCAACAAGAGTACCTTGGGAGATCGCGCCTTCGGCAAAAACAGCGTAGGCATTCGGTCGGGTATATACCGGGCGAAGGAGGGATGTCGTGATGGATGGATGAGAGAGCGTGAAAGACTGTTGGGGAGGGTTGGATGGAGCATTTGCAGGAAGCGGTTTAATCTGAACTTTGGATGAGACCGAAGTGAGAGTAGGAGCGGCAAGGAGGACCGGAGGCAAGAAATCGCCCAAGATCGAAAAGGAGGGTTCATATTCTGGAGGAACTGTGATCGGCATAGGAACTGGACTTTTAGCCACCCGATTAATTGTAGATGGCGCAGGTGCTGCAGGACTGGATCTATTCTTCATCTCCTCAGTCTCTGTATTTGACTCGACTTGGTCTCTTGTTTGGAGTTGTTCTTCTCTCGATAACTCCGCCTCAGAATCTTGCTTGGTGTAAGAGGATAACGACAAAGGGCCAACAAATTCACCGAGTCTTCGATCCCATACAGTCTGAATGCTCTGTAGTTTGTTCCTCACAGTTGGATCTCTCACAACATTCTCGCGAATAGGGAAATATTCCATCGTCCAGGGCTCAAACTTTTCGTCTTCATCTTGAGTGACGACAGCAGATGTATTAGATCCAGGATGGGGCGAGGGTAGATTTGTAGTTACGGGCGACTGTTGCTGAATCGAAGAGAGTGAGATATGGAGATTTGAGGATGCTCGATGGTTCGGGAGAGAAGGTTGGGAAGAAGTCGAAATTTGAGATTTAGGAGGTGTGCTCGTTGAGAGGATCGAGTTGCCGTTAGTTACCGAATTGGTATTGGAGGGCGAAGGCATATTGATAGAGAGAGGTTGGGAGTCCTTGGAAGGTGGATGGAGAACCTCTCGTATGAGATGACTTGATTTCTTGTTCTTGCCATGAGAGCCGTGATGTAAACTCTTCTCCGCTGACATCGATGCTGATCCGATTGGCCCCGAAGTCTTTCGCTGATGTGCGGTCGTCCGAGCTGCTTCCATCTCTGCACGAAGAGCAAGCTCTTCCTTTTTGGCACGTTGTTTCTCTTTTGCTCCATGAAAGTCGATGACACGAGGCAAACAAAGCTCGCAGAGGTATTCGTCCGGGACGTTTCCTTCTTGGATGCCCATGCAGACGGCATGCTCCCAGGCGTAACAGTGATCACACTGAATAGTGAATCCATCATCGTCCTGTATGTATGAAGCGTGTACGACAAGATTCACGTGAACCTTTGAGTCAGAGACACACATCATAAGGAATGAGAGAGAGAGAGAGAAGAACAGGCACGAACGATGATCCCACAAATACATCGAATAATTCCCGCGTCTGGATGAAGGACATGAGCGACGGAATGTGGGTTGGCTTTAAGGGGTTCCGCTGAGACAGCAGCAACTTTAGATTTTGCTTTCAAGTCAGCTTTTGAGGCCGTTCCTCTCTTTCGTTTCGTACCTCTTGCTACAGGTGCAGCAGCGGCAGAACCGGAGTTAGCAGCTGATAGTGCTGATGGACTTGGAACCTTGAGAGGAGCTGTCGTCTTGGTGTCTGCCTCTGATGTAGGAAGAGTTACTGAACGAATGGGCTCTACTACCGCCGGGGGTGATGGAATCGCTGGATGGATTACTGGTGGAGGCGGTAGATGCTGAAGGGTTGTTGAAGGGGATTCGATTCGAACATGGAAAGAAGAGTTGGTCTCAATCGAGTCTCGGTGTGCGTTGTTCTGTGCATGGCCCCCAGGAGACGATGCAGGACCTAGAGATGAAGATAGATGGTGACCTGGGCTTCTAGACGATGAAGGATAAGAAGACTGAGACTGGAATTGAGATTGAGATTGAGACTCTAGTTTTGTTTGCTCTCCTGGATGCGCTCCTGCAGGGTGCAGAGTTTGATCGGGCTTGAACGGTAAGGACGGCAACTGAGAGGTAGACGCTGTAGGTTGATCAGGGATGGATGGATGAGTTCGAGGAGTCGAATCATGTAGAGCTAGCAGAAGGGATGCTATATCCTCTGTCGAATCCATGGTGGTTCTTGAGATGACTACTGCAGAAACGAACGCAACAAGGGCGAAAGAGAAGGGAGCGAAAAAGATAAAAGACCGAGTGAGAGGTGAGAAAGATATATCAGTGATAAACACGAATCAGGCAGCAAGGGAGAAACCAACTAGGACTTACAGGATTAAATTGAGCGGATATGTTTTCTACTGTGACATAAAGTCTCCAGATCGCGTACGAATGATGGGGAAGCTGGACGACACGTCGACGAGTTACAAAGAGAGATACAAAGTATGAGTTCAAAACTAAGCGGAAGGAAAGGAGGTGCATAACTCGGATCAAAAGAACACGTACGACGAAGAGCACAGGTAAGATATAAGCAGAGGCATCCAATCAGTAAAGAGTGCCGGTACGGAGAAAGACTAAATAATATTGTCCCCAAGGCAAGTTAGAAATGAGTGGAAGGAGGATGCAAGAGTTTGCACAAGCAAGAAGAAAAAGAATTCCAAAAAGGACGTGTGAGTGAGAATCGATAGGTGTTTCAGTTCACGCGTTCCTTCTATCCATTTTTCTTACCCTCATTCCATTTGGATGAATGGAATCGAGAAACCGAACTAGACTGAGAATAAGAGAGCCTTACCTTGATGGGAGTTGAACAAGTCGGTTGATCTAGGAACAGGGTTTGTGCCTGATCGTTCCTTGTTCCTGGTTTTTCCTTGATACAAGTCGAATGTGGAAAAAGAGGTGATCGAACGGACGGACGGACGAACGGACGAGATAAATAGACCCAGAGAGAAATCAATAGGGTCGACTACGAATATTGCGTAGTTCTGATTGAGAAATTGAATACGGATTCATATTGAGCGATCAGATTACTAATAGGCACCAGGTGATATATATAGAATGACTAGGAAAATTGGACGGTTCTATCAGTCGAGACTCTAAACACAAGTCCTTCTGAACCGACCCTATCAAAGTTCATATTCATACAGATCTCTACAAAAGTTCCTAATAGTTCCTACGCATATTTCCTAATAGTCATTTCACCTGCCCAAACAGCCGATCTCGTCTTTTTTTCCCTTCTTGCTTCTTTTCCTCAAGCGAGTTTCTGCATAGATTCTTTTCTCTCACCTTCCACCGACGATCCCACCTTTTCCTTCTTCTTCTTTACTTTTCTTTTCTGATCATCTCTTTCTCTAGCCTCCTTTCCTTGTTCTTTTCTTTTTCACAAGAGATCATCCAGAGAGGGTTGTAATCTTACTCGAATCGCAGGCTATCCACATTGCAACTCTCCCTCCTGCTTCTCTGTCTTTTATCCGTTGATCATCCACCACACATCCATCTTTTCATCTTCAGCCCATCATGTCCAAGCAACAGGATTTGTCTCAGTACAACTATGGGAACATGAGTAGTTTGGTCCTCCAGACCGGTACGTACTGTCTTTGTTTCTTTCTAGGCATCTTTTCTGCTTGGTTTCTATCCTTCCTCATTTCTCATTCCGTTTGCCTTTCTTTTTGTGTGAAAATCTCATCGTCGCGTCCTGCCCTTTGCTCTTCGCCACTTGAACACGTTTATCTCACTCATCCGCCGTTTCGTGTTTTTCGAATCATTTCCGATTTCACCCTTCCCGCATGTATCTTTACAGACCGTTCGAAAATCCCTCGACGTGATTTCGAGCCTACTGGAGAGGCAGAATCTCTTGTCGGCCGAATCGATCAATCTCAGATGGGAACTCGTGTACATAGAGAGGCCCCCAAAACATCGACCAAAAAGACTAAGAATGCCTCGGCAGCTGACTTGGTGGAACGGTCGGTTCGAAGAGGGGCAACCAACACATCGTCGGTGCCAGGAGCCGGTAACTATCAAGATATTCTCGAAGCTGCGTTAGATTCGGAGGGCGTGTCGTACCGACCTAAAACAGCAGAGACAAGAGAAGTGTTCGAACTGGTTCTTGGTATGACCCACCGATTGCTCGGTGATCAGGCAGCTGATGTCGTTCGATCCGCCACCGACACTGTCATTGACATCCTCAAGGCAGATGATCTGAAGGATTTTGACAAGAAGAGAGAGATGGAGGATATCGTTGGTAGCGTCGACTCTGAATCATTCGCCGCGTTCCTCAACTTGAGCAAGAAGCTTACTGATTGGGGAGAAGAGGACGCGACTGGTGCCGATGGAGAGGGTAAACGTGAGGGCGATTTCGGAGAAGAAGGTGTCGCCGTCGAGTTTGAAGGTGAGGATGATGACGAAGATGAGGACGGACAAGAGTTTGAGATTAAGGACGAGTCCGACTCTGATGATGAGGATGAGGATGACGAAGATAACGGAGACAGTCCGATGGTTGATGGAGATGACCTTGAAGGAGATGACAACCTGATCTTGGGAACATCAACATCAACATCATCCAAGAAGAAGTCTTCCACCACTTCTGATGTTATCTCCATTCATGACATCGACGCTTTCTATCTTCAACGCCTCGTCGCAAAGTCCTATCCTGATCCTGTCACCTCAAGTGATCTCACCGCCAAGACGCTCGATATTCTTGGTTCCGAATTCAACCTTCGAGACTGTGAAAACTCGCTCATGGAACTCTTCGACTATGACAAATTCGACCTTGTCCGGATTTTGACCAAGAACAGAGAGGCTATCGTCTGGTGCACCAAGCTGGCACGAAGTGGAGAAGACGATAAGAAAGACGTGGAGGTTGCAATGCGAGAGAAAGGCGTTGGATGGATTCTCAGGGAACTTTCTGGTGGAAGAGGTGGACGATCTGCTGCTGCCGCCACCACTGCCGCATCTTCCTTGGATGCCATGGATGTTGATTCAGTGTTGACTAAGCCGGCGAAAGCTTTGGCCACCATAGCCCCCGGCTCGCTCATCGCCCAACCCCGTCGAACCGTCGACTTGAACGACATGATCTTCACTGAGGGCAGTCATTTAAATACAAACCGAAAGCCAACACTTCCCAAAGGGTCCACCAAGGTTTCTTTCAAGGGTTACGACCAAATCCTTGTCAAGGCACCCAAGAAGGTCGAGATCCAGGACGGTGATCTCGTTAATATTCAGGAACTTCCGGAGTGGTCCAGACAGGCTTTCGGTACAGAATCCAGTCGATTGAACCCGATTCAGAGTAAGGCGTATCCTATCGCATTCGGAACGGACGAGCCCATCTTGCTTTGTGCTCCTACAGGTGCCGGAAAGGTTTGTACAACCATGTTCATCACACTCGTCTGCCTGTTCATCATCTTACTAACTTGAAATAATAAATTTTTACTCCTTAACGTCCATCCGATTGCCAGACCAACGTCGCTGTTCTAACTATCCTTCGAGCCATCCAAAATTTCCGAGACGAGCGAACAGGTGTGATCGATCTTGATTCATTCAAGGTCATCTATGTATCTCCAATGAAAGCTTTGGTCCAGGAGCAAGTCCGAACCTTTACCAAGCGGCTATCCTACCTCGGCATCAAAGTCGGCGAGCTCACAGGAGATTCACAGCTCACCAAGGCCCAGATCGCAGAAACCCAGGTGATTGTCACCACGCCGGAAAAGTACGACGTCATTACTCGAAAATCTACCGAAACCTCTTACACGAACCTCGTCCGATTGATCATTGTGGATGAAATTCATTTGCTTCACGATGAGCGTGGACCAGTACTTGAGTCAATCATCTCTCGAACGATCCGAAAGGCTGAGCAGACTGGAGATCCCGTGCGAATGGTTGGTCTCTCCGCCACGCTTCCCAACTATAAAGATGTTGCCACATTCCTTCGAGTCGACCCGGATGTCGGTCTGTTCTACTTCGACGGAACGTACCGACCGTGTCCACTTCAACAGGAGTTCATTGGTGTCACGGAGAAAAAACCGATCAAACGATTCCAGATCATGAATGAAGTCTGTTACGAAAAAGTCCTCAATTACGCCGGTAAAGAACAGACCCTAGTTTTCGTTCATTCCAGAAAAGAGACCGCCAAGACAGCGAAATTCATCCGAGATATGGCTATAGAAAAGGAAACGATAACTCAATTCGTCAAGCCGGAAGGAGCTGTCAGGGAGATTCTTATTCAGGCCGCTCAAGACGCATCCGATGCGAACTTGAAAGATCTACTTCCCTTCGGTTTTGGTATCCATCACGCCGGAATGACCCCTGTCGATCGAGCGGATGTTGAAGAATTATTTGAGAAAGGTCATATTCAAGTCCTTGTCTGCACCGCTACGCTCGCTTGGGGAGTCAACCTTCCTGCTCACACCGCCATCATCAAGGGTACCCAGGTTTACAACCCCGAGAAGGGTAGATGGACAGAACTTTCTCCTCAAGACGTCTTGCAGATGTTGGGTCGTGCTGGTAGACCCAGGTACGATACGTTCGGTGAAGGTATCATCATCACCAACGCCTCAGAGTTGCCGTACTACGCAAGTCTGATGAATCAGCAGCTTCCCATTGAGAGTCAATTTGTCTCGAGGCTGGTTGATAACTTGAACGCCGAGATCGTTCTAGGAAACGTCAGAAACAGAGATGAGGCTGTCCAGTGGCTTGGATTCACTTATCTGTACGTTTATCTTCTTTTTAGATGACTTTTATACAGAGCCCATGCTCGTTTTTATTGACATCAAGAGTTGTTTATTGTATGTAGATACGTTCGAATGCTGAAGGAGCCTACCTTGTACAGCGTCGGTGCTGACTACCTGGAGGGGGACGCTGCTTTGGAACAAAAGGTGCGTGTTTTGATCCTCTTCTCGAATTTATTTCCCAAAACTTCAAGCGAATCTAATCAACTTCTTTTTGCTTGATTTCATCCGAACTCGTCTTTCAGCGAGCCGATATCATTCATACCGCTGCTGTCATGTTAGAAAAAGGCAACTTGGTCAAATACGACCGGAAGAGCGGAGTCTTCACCTCGACTGAACTCGGAAAGATTGCTTCCCATTACTACGTCACCTACGCATCGATGACGATCTACAATCAGCATTTGAAACCGACTATGGGTATGCTTGAACTCTTCCGAGTTTTCGCATTGTCGTACGAGTTCCGTCTAATTCCTGTTCGACAGGAGGAAAAGCTCGAGCTCCAGAAGCTTCTTGAGCGAGTGCCTGTTCCTGTTAAGGAAGGTGTAGACGAGCCCACGGCAAAGACCAATGTTCTTCTACAAGCTTACATCTCCCAGTTGAAGCTCGACGGTTACGCACTTGTGTCGGATATGGTCTACGTTCAACAATCTGCTGGTCGTATCCTCCGAGCGATGTTCGAGATCTGTCTCCGGCGGAACTGGGCTGCTCCTACAAAGGCGGCTCTCGAGATGTGCAAGATGGTGGAAAGGAGAATGTGGGGTTCAATGACGCCACTCCGACAGTTCAAAAACGTCCCCGCCGATATCATCCGACGGGCCGAGAGAAAGGAGTTCCCCTGGTACCGATATTTTGATCTCTCGCCTCCTGAGCTTGGAGAGCTTATCGGTGTTCAGCGAATCGGAAACAGGAACGTTGGACAACTTGTTCACCGACTTGTTCACTGTTTCCCCAAGCTCAACCTCGAAGCTCACGTTTTGCCGCTTACCCGATCTCTTCTCAAAATTGACTTGACTATCACCCCAGATTTCCAGTGGGACGATAATGTTCATGGCGGCTCTCAGTTGTTCTGGGTCACCGTAGAGGATGTGGATGGAGAAATTATTCTCGTTCGAGACCAGTTCTTGCTCCGCAAGCAGTATGTTACTTCGGATGAGGACAAGAGCGAGCATCACATGACTCTCACCGTCCCAATTCATGATCCTGTCCCACCCAACTACTTCATCACTTTCACCTCGGACCGATGGATGCATTCGGAAACTCGATTGGCCGTATCGTTCAAGCACCTAATTCTGCCTGAAAAGTTCCCCGCCCATACTCCTCTGCTTGATCTTCAGCCTTTGCCCGTCTCGGCTCTGCACAACAAAGAGTTTGAATCAGTCTATCAATCTGTCCGAGACTTCAACAAAATTCAGACCCAGGTGTTCCAAGCTCTCTACACCACGGATGATAATGTTTTCATTGGTGCGCCGACAGGAAGTGGGAAGACGTTCTGCGCAGAGTTTGCTTTACTCAGGTTGTGGTCTAAGCCACAACCCAGGAAGGCAGTTTGCATCGAGCCCTTCCCGGAGATGGTCGACTTGAGGGTGGCCGAATGGTCGGCCAAGTTCGCAAACGTTCAAGGTGGAAAGAAGGTTTTCTCCTTGACCGGAGAGCAGGCGGCTGATCTGAGGATTCTTTCCAAGGCAGATATTGTTATTTGCACACCAGCTCATGTAAGCTTCTATCCGTTTATCTCATACACTCTTCTCTCTTTGTCGCTTTCGTTGAATCCGAACCCTTTTTATTTGCTCAGTGGGATAATCTTTCACGACGATGGAAATTGACCGTTCGAAAAGCAGTCACTGAGATCGGGCTTCTCATTGCTGATGAGATGCAGCTGATCGGTGGCTCCGTTGGCGCGGCTTACGAGGTTCTCATCTCGAGGACTCGATTTGTTTCATCTCAAACTGGAATCAACACCCGAATTGTCGGATGCAGTGTATCTCTTGCGAATGCTAGAGATTTAGGAGATTGGATCGGAGCTAGCGCTCAAAACGTCTTCAACTTCGCTCCCAGCACCCGACCTTTGCCGATGGATATCCACATTCAAAGTTACGATATCCCACACTACCCATCCCTTCTCCTTGGAATGGCTAAACCTGCTTACCTAGCTGTCAATGATTGGGCGGGCAAGAAGCCTGTGATTGCATTTGTTCCTTCGAGGAAACAATGCAAGCTTACTGCGAACGACATACTTGTTTATTGCTTAGCCAACCAGGAGGGTAAGAAGTTCCTCAACATTGAAGAGGAAGACCTTCAGCCACATTTGGACAGGATCTCGGATTCTAGCCTGAAGGAGACTCTGGCGTACGGAATCGGATATTATCATGAGGCTTTAAGCAAGTCCGACAAAAGGATCGTTGAGCGACTTTTCGAGTCCGGAGCTATCCAGGTTTTGGTCGCCTCCAAGGATACCGCGTGGGGCATTCCCCTTACGGCTTACATGGTTATTATCATGGGAGTTCAGTCTTTCGATGGACAAGACCACCGATACGTTGACTACCCCATTGCTGATCTTCTTCAGATGATGGGCCGAGCATGCCGACCGACTAAGGATACCAACAGCCGTTGTGTACTCATGCTTCAGCAGACTCGAAAAGAATTCTACAAAAAGTTCTTGAGCGAGGCCCTTCCTATCGAATCTCAACTTCCGGCTATGCTTCATGATCATTTCAACGCGGAAATTGTAGCGAAGACGATCGAGAACAAGCAGGAGGCCGTCGATTGGTGTACCTGGACCTGGTTCTACAGACGGATGTCTCAAAACCCGGTATACTACAACTTGCAAGGAACTTCACACCGGCATCTTTCAGATCACCTTTCCGAGTTAGTTGAGGAGACCTTGAACGCTCTCGTCGCGTCCAAGTGCATCGCAATCGAGGATGAGATGGACACTTCGCCGCTGAATTTGGGAATGATTGCTGCCTGTAAGTTGAAAAAATACAACTAAGTGAACATGCTCAAAGATCACATCGTGTTAACTGGTTTGACTTTTATTGAAATAAACAGACTACTACATATCTAACGTCACTGTCGAGATATTCAGCATGTCGCTTAGTGAGCGAACAAAGCTCAAGGGTCTTCTGGAAATTGTATCTTCTTCTTCCGAATTCGAAGACGTGCCCATTCGACACCATGAGGATGTCATCCTTCGACGAATTTATGATCGATGTCCAGTCAAGCTTGAGACTCCCGATTTCGGATCGCCTCATTTCAAGACGTTCATTCTTCTTCAAGCTCACTTCTCGAGAGTTATTCTCCCAGCTGATTTGGCCTCTGATCAGCAGGCCATTTTGGGCAAAGTGATCAGCCTGTTGTCGGCTTGTGTGGATGTTATGTCGTCGAATGCCTACCTCAGCGCGTTGGGTGCCATGGATTTATCGCAGATGTGTATTCAGGCCATGTGGGAAACCGACTCCCCACTCAAGCAGATTCCCCATTTCGATTCCGAGGTTATCGCTCGATGCAAGGCTGCCAACGTTGACTCCGTTTACGACATCACTGAGCTTGAAGACGATCAACGGAACGACCTACTCCGGATGGATCAACGACAAATGCGTGATGTCGCTCGATTTGTCAATGCCTATCCGTCCATTGAGGTGTCGTATGAAATCGTCGAGGATGAAGAAGGATACAACGCTTCCAAACCTATCACCGTCCGAGTCACTCTCGATCGAGAGGCTGATGAGGATGCGGAGGAGGAGGATCAATCGGTTGTCGCACCTCATTACCCTGGCAAGAAGATTCCTAATTTCTGGCTGATTTTGGCTACCGGCAAGACATTGCAGGGTATCAAAAAAGTCACTGTCTCTAGAGAGCTTAAGGTCAAGCTGGACGTCAACTTACCGGCAGGCGATCATGAGATGAAGTTATATCTCATTTGTGATTCTTATCTTGGAGCCGATCAGACGTTTGACCTACCCAAAATCTCTGTTGCAGAAGGGGAGGACTCGGATGAAGACGATGATTCTGACGAGGATATGGAGGAGTAGTCTCTCAAGGAGTTCATAACGCCTTGGTCTTGCTTCCATCTGTAGCAAGATATACTCTATGCTCATTCTTCTTTGTACTTGTAAAAGAGAAAAGCACTCTGCTTTCTTACTCCTTTCTCATACCTTAGTTACCCTCTTAGTTCCCTCTTACTTTCTATTTAAATGAATTTCAGTGTCTTTTCGTCCTAGTCACACATGCAGTTCTCACATTCTACCATTTTCCATTCTGATTGAAGACTCTAGATGGTCATATTGATTTCATATCAGCGGGCTTTTCTTGAAATATTTCTCAACCGATCGTTGCTAAACCAACATTCTCTCTGCCACCGAAGGAGCACCCTGACCATCTGAGGTAGTCCAAATTCTGGCCAAAAAGTGTCGACAAAGTAAATTTTGGCGGAGCGTGATGCCTGACGAGGTTGAACGAAATGATGATGACGAGGAGAAGAGGAGGAAGAGTATGTATGATCAGCCATAAGATTGGCAAAGAACAAAGAATGAAATCTTGCTTACCTGCCATAATAGAAAATCAGAAAGTCGATTAACCCCAGATGTTCTGATCAGAATATCCAACGGACAACTTCCTCCTTGCGCGGTGTATAAATTAGACTCTATCGATTCTACAGACAAAGAGCTTAGGAACGTAAGCAAGAAGAGAAAAGGTCAGAATCTCGTGTAAAACACTTGAAAACGCGCCGCAGACGACATACTCCATGGGGAGCAAAACTGATTGAACTTGGTCGACGGTTGTCTGAATAGAAGAGGCCATCTCCTCCCTAGAGGTGTATGGCATACAAACGTTGAGGATGGCTCTGGTAGCCGCCAAGATGTGAAAGACGGAGAACGGTTGTCAAATTGTGGACGATTTGTTCATAGAGAAAAGACGAGATATGTATGCGCACTTTGAGTTGTGACGTGTCAAGTCTTGCATCTCCTTGACACTCTGTTGAACGTCAGCCGGAAGGAGAGATATCTTGCCTAATATATTCACTCGTACTGAATACCGGTCGAGTAGTTCTCTTAAACGACGAGTGAGATAACGATGAGGCGATAGAAGCAGGAACGAATGTTCTCGTCAGCTAGGTCATTGACGTATGCGGTAATGATTTATGCCTACCCTTTTTCTACCAATTCTCTAAACCTCCCTCGGGCAAGATCCATAAGGGCATCGACTTCTTCTTGCGGCCGATTGAAGTTGTCGATTGAGAAAGTATATATCGAAACACATTTGATGTCGAGACGAAGGCATAGTTCGAGAACCTGAGCCGTTCGAACATAGCAGCAGTATGAAACAAACGCGTTCGAGTAGCATAACGAACACGGAACGGGGAAGGAGGAATGTACGATAGATCAAAGACCATACTGGTAAGCTTACTTCGGAAAAAACTATCTCATATCGCTACTTCTCTAGGACGTTACTCCAAGTTGTCTGAGATAGAGACAAGAAAAGACAGTGTGCGTGAAGGAAAGGTATAACTCCAAAACAGTGACGTACGTTCTTCAAGCTGTCAAACCCTTTGAGGTGACCGTCCATAACAGGTCGACCTCTTAGCCTGGCAAATCGACGGTTGCCGTCCATGACAAATGCCACATGCTTGGGTATTGGACCGGCTGACAACACCCATAGGATGAACCGAGTGAGGAGGCTCAGAATGTATGCCCAGCACGAACCGATGGGTGAAGAGGCCATGATGTATAGAAGAGGATGGACATCAATACGAAAGTCGACGAGAAATCTTATCAAAATGACTAAGACTAATCCTTGCGGTTCTTCTGGCCACCAAACGTTCTCAACGACATAACCTGTTCCTGTCGCCCATCCCGTCACGATCGAATCTACCACCAACTCAGCCATCTTGCATCAACCACGTACATAATCAAATATTGTTTATCTAGAATTGTCAGACAGATTGACGTTCTCAACAGTCCACTGGCTCAGCTCTGTCTAGAAGCGGGAACACTATTAAGCACCCCAACCGCGGCACCCGATGTCAAGTTCACCTGCTGGTCAGTCGATCGCATCTCTGCTTGAACATGGAAGATATATTGACTCTGAAGAAGAGGTAGAAATTCTGCCTAGAGAAATTTCGAGATCTGACAGGATCTCGTCCTCGCCGGAAATAGTTGTAGTCAATGTTAGCAAGAGGACGGTCGGAGAGGAACAAGGAGATGATCCGTTAGAAGTTTTGAGGCCGGTCGAAGCGGGAAACGACCAGGCTGGCTATTGGGTTCGGACCAGATCAGGGAAGACGATACAGGTTCGTTCGTATGTTGATATGGGATATATCTATTGTCGAATTCTATCGTACTCATGCCTTCTTGAGGACTGATTTAAAAATCGCGGTTATATATCCAGATGATGAAGGATGCTTTAAATCCAGAGATACTCTCTAGTGAGCAGCCATTGCTTGATCGTTCGATTTGTTCATTGCCATACACATGCTGAGAGAAACGTTTCACTCTTTGGCCTATCTTCATCAGCTATACCCAACAGTTTGTATCATCCTTCTCTAATCTTTTGTCGCGTGCATATCAGTTGAAACCCTTTGCGTGATGACTTTGATCAGAAATGCATTCGACAGATGGACCGCTCACTCTCAAATTCAACAAGAAATCGAAGCCGACAGCTGTAGACATCGGCGCCTCGAAGGCCTCCATTGAGGACTCTGCTGGCTCGTCATATTCAACAACTACTGCTACTTCTCCATCAGTGCCAGCACCGGGATACGCCCTTCCTTCATCGCGTCCAAACGCGCATAGTATAATCAGAGCTGCCGACCCTCGTTTGAAGTACAAATCGCTCCTGAGTTCTACCTCAACACAAGATCAATCAAAATTGTCTCTAAAACTGGATTTATCTATAGGACCAAATACATCTATAGGACCCGAGTTAGATCAGAAAAAAAGTGAACCCCTGACAATCACAGAGGATGATAGAGATACTGACCCAGAGAGTGGTCTTGGTGTGAAGGACGATGTTATGTCAACTGAGATCAAGAACTTAACGGAAGAAGAAAAGGAGTTGGCAGGAGGAAGAAAACGACAGCGTCATGCGTAAGTTTCATCGCTCACCTCTTGTCGGTGAAATATAACAGAATAGATCGATTCAGCTCAATTTCTGCGTCTTTACATTAATGGCATTTCGTTCTGTCAACAGTAGAGGGATGAAAGGTTGGGTATATGTTATAGAACCTGAGCCAGTTCCTGAGCCAGAATTAGAATCATATCTTTTGCCTCGACGGGCAAGAGCCTGGTCCGGGCAATCTACACCCGAGTCAAAATCTGACAAACAAAAACCGACCCAACGGTCCACACCGATAAAACGCTCTTCGGAGATACACTCGAGTTCGGACGCAGATTGTGAAGAAATGCTGGGAGCAGAGTCTAGTACTAGTCGGAAGCAAGGAACACAAAGACAAGTGGCTAAGAGTCTTGAGTAGGTTCTCTGAGCGACAAATGATTATTATCTCTTCTGTCTGCGCTGATAATTGTTTTGACGGCCTGTTCCAATAGTCATAGCTCCCTACCAACTGAGGCAAGATCAAGCAAACCCAGCTTTCACCGAATTGAATCTCCATCTGTACGTGTGATCTGGTTCTCAATACAAATGGCATTTCATCGAGCTCTAAACTTTCTTTGATTGAATCAATGCATCATCATTTAGTCGGAGACTGAATCCGATGATCTTCTGATTGTCGAGCCTCGAATCATAAACTCTGAACACAGTACGCCAGAGCCCTCGGATCCAATGGATATTATATCCACCAACAGCTCAAGCTTAACTCGGTTGAAGGATCTTGCAATGGATCAGGACTCAGAATTAAGTTTAGAATCAAAACTATCCAGTCGGCAAATCCGATCACACAAAGGATCAATCAGGCTCGAGGAAGAGGAAGAGGAAGAGGGCGAAGCTGTATTGAACTTGCGTGCGATAAAGTCTAATAACGAGACCAAAGGAAAACAAGGTGGCAACAAGTCATCCAAGAGGCTTGTAGAGCCGAGAAAAAGACGAGAAGTAGAAGAGGAAGCTGAAGTAGATGAGGAGACAGCAGCTCAAATCTTGAGTGCTCATCTTTCTTTCTGTTCAAGTGAGTGGTTTCTATCGAACTCATGTTTGACTTTTTGTATTGAATTTGATTTTTTTTAATTTGTTGCTCTTAATTTTTTGGCTTGGTCTGGCTATTTTTTTACTAGAATGTCAACGTATATCGGCTTTTGACCTTCATCTAGATCTGGAGCAAAGGTTAGAGAAGGATTCTAAAAAGAGGAACCGCAGAAATATCAAGTTACTGGATGAAGAGAGAAAAACCCAAGAGGAGAACGAAGAGAAGAAAAAGGAGTTAGAAAAAATCGACGCTTTGGGTGGATGGATCGAGTGTAGATCTTGCTGTGTATCAGTGATTATTTTCTGTTCTCTTCAATTTTCTTCGCATCTTTCCGGTTATTTTAATTTCGACGACTCACTCAACCTCTGCGTTATTAAGACTCATTTTGCTTGTCTCGACGAGCGCCAGAAGAAAGACGTTCTTGACCGTGATGTCGATAATGATGGAGAGAAGAGCACAGCTGTGATGTTTGACGAGCTTGACGTATGTTTCATCGATAATCTCTCTTGTTAACACATCAGTGGTTGCGAGATAACTTATATCGTTTTCCATATGATTCCTCTTCTGCAAATGACACAGACGTTCATTTGTTCTGGCTGTAGTATCAACCCTCGATGCTTTGTGTGCGGTCTTGGTCGTGATCACCAGGAAGCCATAAAGCTTGAGGTCACAGCAGCGCACACAGATGTGCCAGACGTCACATCAGTAGATGTTGAGGGGAAGGATGTCGAATCCAAGCTCTTGGAAGATGCCTCAAACCCGGTTTCTGCCGAACCTCCGCCTTCAACTGATCTACCCAATGTAGACAATCAAAACCAATCCGAAACCTCTCTCACTCCGATCAATTCAATCATCTATAAATCTTCCCAAGCCTCTACGGAGATTGAAGCAGCTTCGAAACTCTCCTCTGTTCCCACGCCTGTTCTTCGGGAAGAACTTTTCATGCGCTGCCAAAGTTGTCAACGAGCATGCCATTATGCCTGCCTTCGTCCAGTTCCAAACTATCTTGGGAAACCTTCCGTAGTAGAACTCGCTGTCTTTTCTCAGGACAGACATTGGAATTGTCACGATTGCCTTCGTTGGACTTCGGAGGTTGATAAGATCATTGCCTGGAAGCCAGCATACGATGGTGTGGTAGAACCATCATTTGAAGAAGGGGGATCCCCTTTTTACAAGCAGAACCTTCCCAGACTTTACTTAGTCAAGTTTATGGATTCAAGCTTCAAACGCGTAGATGTTTTATTTATAACATATCTGTCTTACGTACTACTTCGTTTTTGATCGCTTTTTTGTTTAAATCATACAGGTCGAATGGGTACCTCACGAATGGTTGCTAGCTAACTCCCCATCAAAACTTCGTATGTTCCTCAAGAATGGCACTCAGCTTACGCTCCTTTCCGAACAGGTTGAAGAAACAGAAGATGCCTCCACAGCTTCTGCATTGGACTTTGGTCAAAAGAAACCCCTGCAAGTATTCAACGGCCCTCCAGTTGCAAATCCTGATGCTATCTCTCGTCTCCCCAAGTATGTCACCATCTTCGTTGTACGTTTCTATGCCGAACAAAGTAAACACATATCCTGATGCTCTGTTTTGTATCGACGTGCGATCACAAAGGGCCTGGAGCACACCGGACAGGATCTTGGACGTATATCTAAGAGTTCCCTTGAAGACCTTTAAGAACAGAAAAGGACAGAACGAAACTCGAAACATCGTGCCCGGAGTCAAGCCTTGGGGCAATGATATAGTTCATATTGATGTTTGGGAGCGTTACAATCAAGAGAAGGCTACAGTTGAGAACTCGCTGACAAAGATTATGTGGTGTCTTGTGAGTTTCAATATTGACTGATCGATCCGAAGCGTAGTAATATCTGACGAGACAATATTGTTCTTGGCGCTAAGATCAAATACGATGAGATTCCTTATAGCGAGGCTGTTGAAGATTCTCCTCCTGGTCCTGAAGAGCGAGAGTACGAGGCATTCCAGCGCGCTTATAATAGATATCTCTATGGTCGACAGACAATCATTCCGGTCCTTACTCTGCAAGAGGCAAAAAAACGGGATGAAAGAAGCATTGATAATATGCGCCTGATGACTTCTCAACCTGACTATATAAAAGGAGGGGTAAGTGGAGGGTTCTTATTTATTTCCAAAGCTGTTTCGCTGATATGTGTATCGAAATTACCAAACCGGATGTTGT
The DNA here is from genome assembly GCA_014825575.1 of Phaffia australis. Taxonomy (NCBI): domain Eukaryota; kingdom Fungi; phylum Basidiomycota; class Tremellomycetes; order Cystofilobasidiales; family Mrakiaceae; genus Phaffia; species Phaffia australis. The sequence goes on from MVAH01000203.1 coordinate 19,037, forward strand.
CAGAAATTAATGGACTATCAATTGGAGGGCCTAAATTGGTTATATTCACAATGGTATCGACTGCACCCTAGTTTCCTGGCTGATGATATGGGATTGGGAAAAACGTAAGTGATCTGTTGTCAAAAGCATAACTGCAGAAGAATGACTCCTCTTATCTGCATAATTCAGTATTCAAATTATCGCTCTCATGAATGTGCTCAAAGCGAAGCATCATGGTATGTTGGCTTTCAATGCATTTCATAATATGATATTACCATAGTTAATATGTCTCCACATTTTAGTATATCCTTGCCTGATAGTAGTGCCGAACTCTACTGTTTCAAGTGAGTTACTCCTCATATTTTGAGTAAGCGAACGTATTTGAACTGATGATGGTTTTCTCGGTAGATTGGATTCGAGAATTTGAGAAGTGGGCTCCTGATCTTCTTGCTGTACCATGTGAGTCCATCGAGACCTGTAGACCTGTGCAATGAATAATACTTACACATCTTATTGTCATCTGGATAAACTGTATTTCTCAAGTTCATGGGTCAGCCAAGAATCGATCTGTTCTGGAAGAATATGAATTGTTTCATCCTTCAACCTCTGCAAGATCTCGGCCCTTAAAAGCTCATGTCGTGGTTACTACGTATGAGGTTATAACATCTGTCAGTTGGGCTCTCTTAACTTTTCGCTGCTGGTGTATTGAAACCAATATTTATCTGGGGCGATTACATTCGATAGAAATCATTCCGAGAGGTTATTTTGACAGTCCCTAGATGGGAGGTTTTGGTAGTAAGTAATGTCTTCTTCTTGATTGACACACCTTTCTTTGGTTCATGGTTCCGACTATGTGTGTTGTGTTCAACACACCAACATCTTGACACAGGTTGATGAAGGACAGAGACTTAAAAACGGTAGGTGAAACTTAGAAAGAAGATTTAGGCCCTAACAACATCAGTTGATATATAGTATCTTCTGGCTTGATAGATACCAACAAGATCTTTGGTAACTTAAAACAACTCAATTGCGCCCACAAAGTGATCTTGACTGGTACGTCCTCTAAGCGTGTCTAATCATATATGCAAACTAAGCTGAAGCTGTACATCGGTCTTGACGTAGGCACACCCTTAAAGTAATTATCTATCTGCTTGATAGTCACATCAGATTGGAGACGCTAAATGTGATATTCTTATTTCCTCGACGTAGCAACAATATCCGGGAATTGTTTAATCTCATGAACTTTCTCGACCCTGCCAATTGGCAAGTAGTGGTGATCTTGTACCGTGGATCTTAAATGACGCCAACTGACAGTTCCTTTTTCTTCTCGCAGGACCAATTTGGATCAACTTACGGCCGAATTTGGGGAATTGGATGAGATAAAGCTGTCTCGCTTACACGAGAAGTTAAATCCCTAGTACGTCCTGGACTCTTGTACTAAAAGAGTAGTGATCTGCAATTCAAAAATTTTTACCTCTTCATTGATTGTCTGTGCGTAGCTTCCTACGAAGGATCAAGTCTCAAGTTCTAAAACTCCCACTTAGGGTTAGTAGAAGACGTCGCATCCAATGGATTTAGTTCATAGAGTTCGACATCTGATCGTTTCTTGTAGCAAGAGATCATCATTCCCTTGACCATGTCAAAGCTGCAAAAAGAGTGCTATAAAGGATTACTCGCGAGCGATTCCCAGGTCCTTCGTCGTCTTGTTGGAACATCTCAGGAAAACATTGGGGGTTCGAAAAACCTTGTTTTGTAGGTTTTGTTTTCATAAACGATAACTCCCATGTATTGGGCTAATATTATCTCGATTGGTTCTACAGCAACAATCTTCTTATGCAGCTTCGTAAAACATGTCAACATCCTTATCTTGTTAATCCCGAACTTGATGATCTCGGTTTAGATTCTTCGATTGCACTTCAGCGTCTTTGTGATGCTTCCGCAAAAGTAAGTTTGAACAAGTGATTCTGATCGTACTCATTGCCGTATGTATGTATTAACTCTTTCTTATACATTTTCTTAGTTCTCTATGCTCAGGATGATGCTACCTATTCTTCGGCAGCGCCAACACCGAGTCTTGCTGTTCTCACAGTTCGCCATAGTTCTAGATACGCGTACGTATATTGCTCATCGACAGACTGAGATGGAATAAGACAGTATCACTGAAGCCATCCGTTCACGTCGTGCGAATTAGTTCAAGATTGGCTTATAGGCTCAGGAATCGTCCATCTCCGTCTAGATGGAAATACTCCTCAAGCTCAACGTCAGAAGGACATAGACCGATTCAATGCTCCAAACTCCGATGTTGATTTATATATTCTGTCAGTGTTAATTCATCTTGATAGATGATCTTTTCTAATGTATAATTATGACGTCCTTGATTTTTCCAAAGATCAACCCGAGCAGGTGGAGTTGGCATCAACTTGGCCAGTGCGGACGTGGTCATTATAATGGATCCAGACTTCAATCCTCATCAGGATCTTCAGGCTGTCTCACGATCATATAGGTATGGTCGCCTGTTTATCTTGGTTGTTCTACTTCGAAGGTTACAGGGTTAACTTCTTGAGTTTTTCATGTTCTATTCTGGTAGATATGGACAAAAGAAGAAGGTTAGTCTCTGTAAACGTATCTAGAGGTTTTTCCAGACAATCTGATACGTTGAAAGCTCTATAACAGGTCTTGGTCTTTAAGCTGTGAGTCTTAGAATTGAAGGTCCAGAAGAGAGCATTGCTCTTATATGGGAGATTGTATCTTATCTCTTTCACTCAATATAGCATGATCAAAAATAGCGTTGAAGAAAAGATGATCCAGGGCGGAAAGAAGAAGATGGTTCTAGATCATTTGATCGTTAGTCTTGCTTCTCTCTTCTCTTTTCTAAAAAGACAACTGACGTTCTCTGGCCTTCTTGAATCACTAGGTGCAAAACATGGCCAGCGAAGAAGACTATGACCTAAAAAATTTATTGACATACGGAGCAGTTCGTTGATATCCCAAGTCTACGTCATGTTTCACTGTTCTTGCCATTAAATGGAATCTAATTTATATTGTCTTCGAATTTCGGATGGATTCAGAAAGCGCTTTTTGAAGAAGACGAGACTTCAGACATCCGGTATACCACCTCAGATGTTCTTGCTATAATTGAGAAACTCGAAAACGCTGAAGAGGATCATGAAGAAAGTGAAGGAAAATTCGGATTCGCTCCGGTTTGGGATGCATCCAGTGCAAATTTCCGAGAACTACCTGACGATAAAGAAGTAGCGAACGAAGATGATTTCTGGGCAGAAATTATCAAACGCGCGGAAGCAGAAAAGGAAAGGCTGGCGGTCCAGCAAGAGAGTGCTGGCCGAAAAAGGAATCTTGTCGTTAGTATTTTGCTAAGACCAACAATCCGTTGACGTTGTGTTGATCACACTCTCTGCATTAACAGTCCTATGCGGAGACTGATTCGTCGACCAACGGCAAGAAGAGAAAAAACAGCGGCGTTAACAACCCCAGCAACGACACTGACCTGCCACCATCTTCCCAACGAGAAGAGTCCGTTGTCTCATTATATCTGGACGATACAACAGACTCTGATCTTGTGGCCTCCAAAACATCTTCACCGACCGACACAATACATTTTACTTCGCCTGTTTCAGCCTCAGAACCAGTTGACCCTAATCCTTCTGATACGGCGGTTCCCAATCGTGCTGTAGATGCCTTTCGAATAGCCCAAGAGTCGCCCATGGCGGCTCATTCCTCCAACAATCGTAAAGAGCCAGCAGTTGAGCTCATATTACTCCTTGCAGCCGTTGCTATCGGTTTCGATGAGCTCAAAATCCCAATGCTTATAAGGCGAATGCTGGATCCGGCAACCAATGTTCACACCAGAGTCGATTTGTACGATTTCTGCGTCCAGTTTCTGGAGGCAATCGTTGAGCACCGACAGTTGCCAAATCCCAGGTGGAGTGATCAGAAAGAGATTGTGCATCAATACTTGCGATCCCTATCTAGTAAACCCCGTGCTCCTCAACGCCAAGATTCTACACCTGCACCACCACCTCTGTCTAAAGCTGATCAACCTCCAGCTTCATTAGCTCAGTTGCATATACCTAATACAGCAGATGCTGAGCTAAACAACTCCACAAACGGGCCCTATACTATAAACCACTCCGCTGGGACCAATGATCCGCCATTGATTGGCAGGCCCGTGAGCTCGAGTGATAAGGCAGCTGGCGCTGGATTGAGTGACAACAGTACTCGACCAGGAAATGCTGCCAGCGCCATATCATCTGTAGAATCTAGTAATAGCAAGAGATCCTTACAGCCAGAACTCTCATCACCTAACCCCTCTGAAGCCAGGAAGAGATTGAAGCAAAGTGAGCCGACCGAAAATGACCCAAGGCCAGGTAAGGAGGATTCATCATCAGAGAGGACGTTACAAGATGTTCTTGATGCATCATTTTCGAAATGATCACGAACGGATCAGCGCCATCACATGTATTTATATGTGTGTCCAGATAGCTTGATAATGAATGTTGTTATGTGTTAATGTATGTTCTATATTCAAAGGCATCCAATTTATTTCTACATATAAATTGGGTTTTATAGTTAGACAATTACAGGATAAATCTTCGCAGTTGTGCGTTTGTCAAGCAACATACAAGAGGAGAGACGGAGAGAAGAGACAAGGATGAGAAAGCGAGTAAACTGAGTATTTTGATGATTGAAAAATGGAATAAGGAAAACAAATGAACACAGAGGAAGCTACTGAGCAGAAAAGTTGGCCATGGGAGCAGGAGAATTAATGATATTATCAAAGACACTCTGTTGATCAAATGAATGGTCGCCAGGGGCTTGACTGCCAAAAGGGTCTCTTGTGGATTCAAAGCTGCTCATATGTGAGCCTAGACACAGCGAAACAACCAAGCAGCGAATGAATAGAACGCATCAGATGATTAACTGTGAGCAACCAAGGCGAGGAGTATGCTTGAAGAGCAGGGATTGAAGAGAAATGACATACCGAGAGGCTTCAGAAATAGATCGTCTAGGCCCTGCAGATCTGAAGGCAACGGTGCAGCGGCTTGGTCAACTGTTCGACCTGAATCTCTTGCTGGGTCATCCACATGAGGATCACATGCTGAGACTGGTCGACCGGAACCCATGAACGCATTGAGATCGTTCAATCCAGAGTTTGCCGAGTCGACAGCCCCCAAGGTCGATGCCGGCATAAGAGATACGTCCAGATAATTGCCGGTATCGCCATCAGTCAATCGACGAAGCACAGCTGTACTAAGGATCTCGAAGGTTTCTCTGCAGGCGGCAGAGGAGCTGACGTTGACTGGAAAGATGAAAGAACATATGTTCAGAGAAGTAAAGTTGAGTTCAGAAGCCAGATATGATGCTTACAGGAGAGAGCCTGCAAAACGCTGGTACAAGATTGAATGTCTGATATTGATTCCTCAAGAGATGGGGGGTCATCGATGTTGCCGATAGCTAGAAAAAGACATATATAGAGGGTTGAGGATTGAGGATCGAGTCAAAGGGAGAGGTTAAAAAATAGCAAAGTGTATACTCACCAACATTCCATAAACTGTACAGATAAGTTATACCAGCTACAATACGATGAAGATCTTAAGCTGTGAACCACTAAGCATCCCGATAAAATAAGATGGCGACCTACCCATGAACAACGTATGCGCTCCTAGCCATAGATAATTCATCTTGTTGGCCTGGTACATCCGACGAACGATTCTGATAAGATAGCTTGATGAGCGAAGACATGCCGAAAGAGCTGCCCGTGTGGGCCGAGGGCAAGCCGGAGAAGGTCTGAAGAGCAACAGCACACTGTCTATCGTCGGGGGAATCTCACGAGGCCCCGTCAGCTTCTCTGATCACAGACAGACATAGAAACGCAAGAAGAATACTGACTATGGAACATCACTGCCCACTGCTCTGCTCCATTTTGTAAGCTCATATCGCCCACCGGCACATTGTTCAACCAAGTTTTCAACTGTTCCAACATATTTGCAAACCATTCCTCGTCGGGCATACCCAGCAGATAGACCTTGTCTCCGGGACTAACCCGATGGAGCCTACGTTGGATGTCGGATTGAATTCGTCGGATGGTGATGACATGTCTACTAACTTGCTTGCAAACCGCAGGTTCACCCGCTCCTAAAGATGTATCAGAAATTAGAGAATCGTCCATAAGGGAGGGATACTGTTGTATAGAAAGAAACTACATCAGTAGGTTTGTTCTGAGTTGCTTTCAAGTATAAAAGAGACAAACAGGCGTGTTGATGAACTCATCCGAGATCATAGGTGGCCGACCTAAGTTGAAGCAGAGCTGACGATCAAGCTATGGATACAGGCATCATCATCATTAGCTTTATAGATCATCGTATTCTTAACAGACACTCAAATCTAGACAAACCTTGTAAGCTTGCCAGAACAAACGACGTTTCATGTCTATCTCTAACGGATTATTGTCCGACGACGAGGGTGATTCGTGATGGTATCCATACTCGATGCATTGCCTCATGGCCATTCCGGTGAGGTACCAAATACCTAGATGGTGTTCGTTGAGTGTTAGCATTACTATAGAGGCCAAATTCATGAGATATTATAACTGAAACTCACTTCCTCGACCTGGGTTAAAAAGAGCATACTACAATTGATTTGAAAGAATACATCGGTTCGACAACAAAGTTAGCTGTGTGGATATCACGCGATATACTAACACGGCGTGAATTGAGTCTACAAACCTGACAACAGAGTAAGATCCCCTGTATCCCTATGTGGTTCGAACTAGCCAGGATACAGTCAATGTGTTTCATGGCTTCCGCGTGAAACGCCTCGGATGACATCCTGAGATCTGATGTAGGGTCCATAGTCCTAGACAATGCCATTGTGCTCAACGCTAAACGGATCATAAGAAATCGTCGGTTTTTAGATCAAATTAGATACGACACCTGAGCAGCCATCAACGAAAGTCATGTCAACATGTTCTCACCTAGGAACATCAACACGAAGAACAAATCGACCTCGCTCGCGTCATCCGGCTCGTCGAGTACCCTAGTCAATTGTCTGATGAAGCTTGGCATATGTAAAGTCTGATTTTGGAATTGAATGTACTGGTCGTACACCTCCAACAATCGCTCGATTGCTCCCCTTGGGGGTAGAGCCGGTATATGGATTCTTTCCCTTTTGGGAGGAACCGAACCAGACTCATTTGCTATACCCTCGGCTGGACTCGTTCCTTGTGCGCCTCCAACGGACGGACTGACAGCGTACGAAGAGGACGAGGAGGACGGGTCGCCACCCCGAAGGTTCGAAGTCGGGACGGCGTTCGATCCAGTGGTCGATTGAGTAGATGTGTATTCGGGATGTTGTGCAAGCTGAGCAAGCGCGTCAAGCGCCTCGGCTTCGGCGTGATTTGGAGTATTGGACGATGAACTGTAGTGATTGATCTGAGAGCTCGGGTTGTAGTTTGGATGTGTGGCTCCAGCAGGTCCAGTTTTCATGACGGATGATAATACCATACGAGCCAACGAGACTGTTGTTGTGTTGTTTGCACATTTCAAAATCTATCAGCGTCTTTGCTCCCTGCGCACACGCGCGCCTGCATGATATGATAAAAAGATCTTACTTCCAGAAGACGTCCCCATAAACTTGGGCTCCCCACTCTCAACCCCTGCAAAGCCAACACCGTTGACCAAGCTACCAATATCTTTCCTTCCAGAGTTGGAGCTACTCGCATCCCCTGGCGTACCATTAGGAGTCGAGGTAGGATGGCTCTGAGCGCGAAAGTAAGACTGATTCATCTGTTGGTAGGGCGATGAAGAAGATTGTAGTTGAGGATCGATCATCATCTGGCCAGAATAACCTTGTTGCTGTTGTTGATGGGTATGGTCTGAGTACGTCTGATTGAATATTGCGACGTCCGGCTTTGTCTCCTGTTGACTGGAATGAAACCCGTTGTACGACGGAGATGCGTCGTTGGAGCCAGAAACGTTCTGTTGATGAGATATACGATCATCATTGTATGAACGAGAGTGGTGCTCAGAAGGCGAGAGGGGATGATGATGGGCGCCTACTCCGTTCGAATTGTTACCGCTACCTGATGATCCTTGGCCGTTCTGTGGGACTGCAGCGGCGTCTCGAGAAGCAAGCTCTCGCCGAAGCTGTACAATTTCCTGTTCTAGTTCGTAGAGATAGCTACAGATTGTTTCGAGACAACCTAGTGAGTAACGGTTAAGAAGAGGCATCCAAGTCTCCATGAAAACATACCTTCTGGAAACATTCTTCTTGGAAACCGCATCAAATCCGATACATTCTACTTTTGCCTGTACGATATGATATGGCATATCAGGGGACACATATGACAATCCAGGCAGTTAAGAGTTCGAGTCTATCAACAACAATCTCGGACGAGCTGGGGGCTTAGGCTTAGGATTTCAGCGACCAAAGAAACCAGACAAACCTTCACACAAGAACCCTGTTGAAAGCAGATAGAGCGGATCAGGAAACGTATACATGAACACAGACGGATGGATGGATGGATGGATGGAACAATAGAAACTTACACAGGCTGGGAGCTTTCCATCACACTAACAAATCCTCAAACGAAGCAGACAATATAGGCAGTAACGACCCCATCAGCTCAAAGAGTATGAGATAGGTGGAAGTCTAAGTACATGAACAAACGGACCTTCGATTTTCGAGACCTACACCTGGCGCATGCAGAAATGGCTCTCGCAACCGTATGGGTTCCTCCTATATCTACATGAAACCGAGCAATCCAATTCAAGCAGAGAAATATTGTCATGGACAATGAAGGAAGAGAGAAGACAAAACACGAACGAGGTCGAAACCGTCGTCGGTCGAAGCCGGTGAGTACAACTGAATTTGACGGCAACCTCCGAGAGAAGAGAAAGGATGACCGGCCTCCTCTCCAACCGAACAACCAGATATCTACAGGTCAGAAATGATGATAACACTCTTACCTGACATTACAGGATGTATCCGTCAAGGAAAGATACGCTGATGCACTATTGCGAGAGAAGAACAGAAGAAGATATGAGCTAAGGACTTGTTCGGTCGGGTGGGCGTTGAGGACGAAAAAAGGAGCGGGGGAAATTTCCACCGCGTCGCCTGCAGCCTCTCTTGCCTCTTTTCCTTAGCGACTCTTCTCTTGTCTTCTTAGTTTCCTTCTCCTGTGTCTGTTTAGTTCTCTTGATCTCTCCTTAGCTACCTCATCGTTCTGATTTTTCCGTGTTGTGTACGTTCATGTTTTATCCGTCTACGTTGTACGTTGTGCGTCGTCAGGTTGCACTCCTGGTAGAACCAAAAGAAAGGGGAAGAAAAAAAAAAAAAAAAAAAGACGGCGTCGTGCGAACCCGATAGCACAAAATCCATCCAATCAAAACGCTCTGTCGTACGTTCAGCCCATCTTGTCTTCGAGGCCGCCCTTCAGTTTCTGTGAGAGACACGAGCAATGATACTCCTAAGGACGACTCCTGTCATCGGCCGAAAGCTCTTGGTATATAGAGAGAGAAGAACTATCGCCTGGAATGCCTGTATAGCCTATGAGTTCGGATCCGAGAAACAAATCTATACAAGAGAAGATAAATCGGTGTCACATATATTGTTTGTCATCTTGGTTTTGTGAGAACGGATCGCGTATATACAAGGACTTCAGTATGACATCCAACACCAGAACGAACAGAGTATGTTGACAATGAAACTTCCTAAAGTCCATGAGCTCGCTCTTCCGGGCATCGTTCGCTTCCCAAAACTGGCGAATGAATCAAGATCTTGGTCATGTGGACAGTGCATGATGTTAAGACAAGAAGGGTTCAATCGGAACACCTGTTTAGAGAGCTAGTGCTGTATGGTCGGGCTGTGAAAGATAGTTCTGGTGGGACATGTTGGGCTTGGAGGCGAAGGGTGCGTGGTGGACGGTTGGAAACCGGGAGGAGATCTGTATCAGATAATCCCGGAATTATTCCTAACGAGTAATCAGCCCCAAACTCGAAGAAGGACAAAGGGGCCTGGAAGGGTGGTGATGACTAACTTTGATGTTGGACCTATCCCGAATGTGGTCCGGTGAGAGCTAAACCAGAGGAAAGCCTCTTCGTCTGCTCTGCTTGTGGCCTGAAAGTTGGAAAGTTGGATGGCTGGATAACAGAATGACATTGTATAGGATAATTTCGGGCACAAGTCAAGACGCACCTTGTGAGAATGTTCGATCCAGTGATCGTTCACGAATTTGATACCCGTTGGCAAATCATTCACGTGCTTGACATTGAATCTTTTGAGGATGAGATGATTAGGAAAGTCCGGAGAATCTGGAATGACATGGGTGATATCGTCCGAGATATCGATTGCTATTCTTGCGCCCAACGAAGAGATCTTTGAACGGCAGGAGTCGAGTTAATCTAATGAATTGCAAACACAAAGACAACAGAGTACACACCTTCTCAATCCAGTTCGCTTGATACTCATTCACCAAACTCTCAACGTTTTTCCACAACACCAGAACGGTCGTACCCGCCAAGATGTTTGATCTGGACACCCTTTCTGAGTCTGTTCCGAGCAGATCCCTCTTGGTCAACAACTCGGACTCCAACTGTTTCTCAAGTGCCTCGTTCAATTTTTGAGCTACGGCCGATAATGACCTTAGTTTCGGACCTGTTCTGGGCTTTGTTGTTCTGTTTGCTTTCGAACCTTCTTTCCTTCTTGTCGAGATGCCGATAGCTGCATCCGACGTCTTTGCTAACTCATCTCTTTCGTTGGCAGCGGCAGCAGCCAACCGGAGGCGCTTGACATGCCTCGGCTCTTTGTGAACGATTGTATCCGTCAAACATGGTTTCGATCGCTTAACAGCAGCGACAAGAACGTTCTCTGTGAGTGGAAGATGTAAGGGAGCCGTGAAGGACCGATCGGTAGCTTCAAGGAGAGAGGTGTTGGGAGTGGTGACGTTCGACAACAGGTCGAATGCCATCTGGGTAGAGATTGGATCGACAGATCGGAGAACCGGTGGGTTTGTGCTCGTGGGAGTTGAATGATTTGGTGCCTCCAGAAGACTACTGCTAGTGAAAGGCGAGGATGGAGAGATAAGATTCGACAGTGATTGTCGATCGAATGTCTGGTTCACAAAAGAACGGCTTTCTTGAGTGTCCTGATTTATGGGAGTATGATCATCGTTGACGTTCTGGTTCAAGACCACTAAGCGTTGCTCTCTGGGTTCTAAGTGTGAGCCTGAACTAGAAGCTAACGACCGGAGAAGAGTGAGCTTTCTCAAGTCGAATGATTTGGAACTAATTGATATATCCAACGGAGGATCCACCGAAGGAGATAGTGGGCTAAGAGTGGGCGAGGTCTGTTTGCTTTGGCCTGTGGGCTCCGGACGTACAGCGTGCTCTCGGTCATGGCATCCGAAGACAATGTTCTCTTTGTGAGAACGGTGAACTCGGGAACGTCGAGAGAGAGCAAGATCCATATCAAGATCGGTCCTAGTATCCTGGTAGAATGAGTCATTGTTCAGCGCGTCAAGTGAAACAAAAAAGTCTGACATTCCAGACATTCGGAGGTAGAGTCGCTCGAAAGAGACGAGAGGATTTAGAAGATCAGGCGCGTGAGATACTACAATACACAGAGGCACGCGACGCGTCTCTATCCGAAACGTTAGGGTTGGCGTAATCTTTGTTGGTAGAACACAAACTTATATGGCGGTGTATATTGTTCGGTGATTTTCAAAACTCAATCAATCGAAGCCAAGTGAATGTGGAAACCCATCGAGAAAGCACGAGGGAGTAGTTAGACTATATGAAAAGACTTGCCGTCTTTTAGACCGGGCTTTTCCCGGAAAAGGCGGAGAAAGACTAAACAAACATGATGGATCGAACTTGGGCACAGCAGCGCTGGATGGATTGGTCTACTCAATTGAGATTCAATAGTTCGATCTTGAAGGTAAACCGCCGGAAAGCAAAACTAAAGGTCTTTTTCGGACAAATTCCAGGTGGATGGATCGTGAGCGATTGACGGTACAAGTTATGAGTCTCTGAGACTGATCGACCTTGGTGGAGTTTTGATAATATCGAACGAACGAGAGATTCCGGTCGAGTCCGTGACCGGCCGGATTGCATGTCGTCGATCTGTGGCTATGACGTCAAATACCTTTACTTCAACGTGAAAGACCACAGACCAACGCCCGGTCCTTGATCTTCCCCCAGAATTTGGATCATGATTAACGTTTTCAGTCGACTAGTTTAAAGATTAGAGTAGTGAAACCGCGCTTTGTAGTGAGGGTTTTTTTCTCTTTTTTTTTTTTTTTTTCTCCTTTTTTT
>MVAH01000204.1:0-30728 GCA_014825575.1 Phaffia australis
TGTGTGTGTGTGTGTGTGTGTGTGTGTGTGTGTGTGTGTGTGTGTGTGTGTGTGTGTGTGTGTGTGTGTGTGTGTGTGTGTAGGAACCAAGCGATGACTCGTCTGTCCGATCGGAATCTTTGACGAGCGAGCAGAAGAGACCTCGGCAAGCGAGAAGGATTGGATTCAATCCGGGTCTCTTCCTGTCTGTTCCGAGCTGATTTAGGACGAGCGAGCCGATCTGTCGGCCGAAGAAAAGACGGCCGCCATGGGCATGGGTATCAACCGGATGGACATCAAGAGCTTAGGCAGGCACCAGGCACCAGACAAGAGAGAAGAAAGAAGGAAAGAAACTCAACGTGACCTGCACGGAGGGGAGAGAAAAAAAAAGAGGAACAGGAACAGGAACAGGAACAGGAACAGGCACGAGAGAAAGTCATCCAGGCGAGCGTTCACCGGCTGAGATCTTTACCGGGAATTGCCGGAGCGAGCGAGTTCCTTCTCGCCCACCCGGACCATCACACCCACAACCCTGTACCAGCAGCATTCACACACATCTTCACTCATTCCCCCATCCTTCCTCACCTACTCGCTAACTAACTCAACCTTCTGACTCTTTGGTTCTCTGATCTCATTTGGGTTCTCGCTGACCCACTTAAACATCAGACTATTAAACTGATTCGGTCTATCTTGTTTCTTCACTGACTCGACCATCCATCTTTTCTGGCTAGATCTTGGCTAACCTTTACCGGGAACGGTTCACTCACCTGCCTTGAACATCGTTCATTCACCCACCCATCTATCCACCCAACCTGTCCAGATACATACTCTCTCACATAATCGGTAGCCTGCCTCCTCGGATACGCTCCTTGGCCTTAGCGCGTTTACCCGGAAGATCATCATCTCTTCGAGTAAACACAAAAAATCAAACACACTCATACGCACACAGGAAAGACCATCAGCCTCCTTTTCTTGCCGGACGTATATAAACCAACAGATTTCTTCTTTATTCTTCTGCAAGAAAGAACCATCGTTCCCATTCATCACTTCCGTTGTTGTTTCTGCTGTTCCCATCCTTGAAACATCTTCTCCTTCTCTCCCTCTTCATCCCTCTTCTTGACACCTTCTCTTCTCTGCTCTGCACCTCCCTCTTTCTCCCAGCATGGCACCATTCACATCTGTCCCGTTGACGTCGGCACCATCAAGTCCACCGGCCCTTTCATCCACAGCATCACCTCCGCCGCCGTCGAAACCAACAAAGACAAAGACAAAATCGAAAGTCCCTTTGGGCACACATCTCTTGGCAGGAGGAATTGCCGGTAAGGACTATAATCTCTTTCTCTACTCCTGTCTTTCACGGCTCGAAGATTGGCATCATGGCTGACTGTAGTCCATCATCCTTTGTTCAACTGCCGTCCCAGGTATGGCTGAGGCCTGTGAGTGTCCCATTTCTTTCCACGTTTATCGTTAACAACTCGTTATCAAGATCATCACTGACAGTCTCATCTTCCCCCCCGGTCGATTTCGCCTCTAGGTATCTGTCATCCTCTCGGTCGGTATCTTCTATTTCATCTCGTCTATCATATAAAGACCCCCTTCCGCTTGTTTCTCTGTTCCTTCGAGAGCTCATCGTCGTTTGCTGTCTTCCTGATCTCAATTGGGTACAGATACCATCAAGGTAGGTCAAGCACTGATCTATGTTCCTCGTCGAAAACTCAACGACATGCTGACCAACTGTCTCGTTTCAAATTGGCCACGGCCTATAGGTCCGAATGCAACTCACCAGGTCTAGAAAGCTGGCTGGTGTCAGTTCTTTCTGTCTTCACTCTCGCTCTTAACCTCTACCTTGTCTCTGACCCTTTCTCTTTCGGCCTTTTATCTTTGTTCTTGTAGCTCCCACCGCTCTCGTTCTACGCAACCGGTCGACAAATCGTCGCGAGAGAAACGCCTCTAGGACTCTACAAAGGTCTAGGCGCTGTCATTGGAGGAATCGTCCCTAAGATGGCTATCCGGTTCGCCAGTTTCGAAAGTTCGTCTCCTGTTTCCTTTTACACCTTCCGATAGATCGCTCCATTCATCTGCTGACAATCTGTCTTGTTGTCGCTGTCTTACGAAACAACCTAAAAGCGTACAAAGGTTTCTTTGCCGACTCTCAAGGAAAGACTGGCCCAGGGAAGGTCTTTATCTGTTAGTCGGTTCCTTTTTTCTTCCTCTTCTTGATGATTGCTCTAAAGGCCATTCTAAATTTCCATTGCACTTCTCCTCATCCTTACAGCCGGTCTATTAGCAGGAGCAACGGAGGCCGTCGCCGTCGTTACCCCAATGGAAGTCGTCAAGATCCGGTTACAAGCCCAGCTTCACTCGCTGTCCGATCCGACCGAGGTTCCTAAATATCGAAACGCGGCTCATGCAGCCTACCGGATCGTTGGCGAAGAAGGACTGGGTACGCTCTACCGAGGAGTCGGCCTCACTGCTCTGAGGCAGGCGACCAACCAGGTTGGTCCAATCCCTTCGCTTCATCTGTATCCTTCCTTCGTTCTCCGTCTGACGCTTGATGATTGTTTCTTGCGCTTCTGAATCTGTCCTAGGGTGTCAACTTCACGGCCTATCAAGAATTCAAGAAGCTCGCACTCAGCCTCCAACCGGCATTCCAAGAAGTAGGCGAACTCCCGAGTTACCAGACGCTGGTCCTTGGTCTCGTCAGCGGAGCTATGGGTCCTTTTTCGAAGTAAGCCTCTTCTGCCCCCCCTAGATTGAGACGGATCTCGGGATTGACTCAGCATTTTCTCTTTCCGTTGTTGTCAAATTGACTTGCAGCGCTCCAATCGATACCATCAAAACGTAGGTCTTCATTTGCTCCTCGCCGTTGTCGCGATTAGGGAGTCTGACCATCTTGGTGACGTATTTCAATTAAACAAACAGCCGAATTCAGAAAGCATCTAAGATCCCGGGCGAGACCGCGGTGTCGCGTTTCATGAAGGTGGCAGGTGACATGTTCCGGGACGAAGGCGCCAAGGCATTTTACAAGGGAATCACTCCCCGAGTTCTCAGAGTCGCTCCTGGACAAGCTATAGTTTTCACGGTCAGTATCTTGTTCTCGCTTCGTCCTCCTCTTGTTTTGAGTTGATTTATGGATACTGATGATCAAATCGAAACATTCTCTTTCCTGATTCAGGTTTATGAGAAAGTGAAAGGCGCGATCGAAAACTTGAAGGCGAGCCCTGCGGAAGACAACAGTTATGATGCATAGATTTCTCTTCTCCTATATCTGGCTCAGACTTGATCTCCGCTCGCTCCTTTTCCCCCCTCCACATAATCAAAAGAGGATGGGTCGTCGCGCCTCGATCATGTGTTAAATGATGTGGCCGTGTTCTCAAGACGATAAATACTTCCGGTACCATTTCTTCTTGTTTCTTTGATCTTTACTGCTTTCCTTTCTGATTTTCTCTAGTTCTTTCTCTACTTTGTTCTCGTTGTATTCAAGACTTATGTACGTCTACCATGAAGATTTACACTCCATGCAAGGATTTGCTACATGACAAACATTCTGGGTGAAATGACGTAAGCGACGAATCAAAAGCATCCTAAATCTCATCATCACCCTTCTATCTTCAGAACTCCGATCGACTTTGACTGAACAACGACTCCATGCCCATCAGATTCCTAATCTCCTTAGTTAATAACATCAAACCTTGTATTCTACTTGTCCCGTCATACAGGTCTTTTTCTACTTTATCCACTCTTGAAAGAATGAAGATCACACCTATCAAAGGTTGGTTTGGACTTCTCTCTCTCTCTTTAATCTTCGTTCGCCTCTGTCTGCTTTCTATTTGAATGCAAGAAATAGACTGATTGAAGAGAACAACCTTGACGGGAACGTTGTTTACGTTTAGCCAGATCGGATAACTGGATGTACATCATCCAGGATACAAACTCCAACAAAGGAGCGGTCATTGACCCATACAACGCAGAAAAGATCTCGGCCGAGGTTGCCAAGCAGGGTGTCGAGGTAGGTTCTTCTCTGTATACCTTTTTCGTTCTCACATGCATATCCTTCAATTTGTTTCTCATCCAAGGCGTTCCCTCTGCTAACGATATTGTATGTGATGCGCGTCTTTCTGGTATTGATGTTTCCTTTCGGATGTTGCGTCGGGGATGATTTGTGAAGGTTACTCACCTGATCACGACTCATCATCATCATGTACGTCTCTCTTTCTTTCATTCTCGTAGAGCTTAACAAAGCGCTGATTGCCATTCTTCTTTCTTTGCGGCACACGCTCATGCGGGGAATCTCGTGGCTGAACAGGACCATGCTGGTGGCAACAAGGATTTTGTTAGTCCTCCCTTCTGCGCATCGTATCTTCCCTTCAATCCGCTCACTATTGATGATTATATTTTTGGGATTCTTGTTTCATTTCATGCATGATAGGTCAAGAATTTCCCGAAAGTGATTGTCACAGGTGGTTCGAACGAATGCGAGGGTGTGACTAAGATCGTGAAGGACGGTGAGAAGTTCATGATTGGTGACGATCTAGAAGTGACGTACGTTTCTTTGGGTTCTATCAATCTTCCTTCTCTATTCTCTTCCGCGGCTCTTCTCATGAACTGACCACTATACAAAGACTCGACTGATACTATGCGCCCTTTCTGCTCTTTGTCTTTGGGCGATCGTTTAAATCTGTTAGGTGCATTCATACACCTTGTCACACCCAGGACTCAATTTGCTACGTGAGTGACCATCTGTTTTTGCAACAGGTATCACGAACATTCTTGGATTCTAACCTGCCTCTGCGCCCTCCCTTTCGTTGATTTTATTGCATCTGTATCTGTTTTCGTGTCGAGGAAACCCATCAGTATGTGACCGATAAAAAATCGGACGAAAAGGTTGTCTTCACGGGCGACACTCTCTTCACAGGTATGTCTCAATTCCTTTTTTTTTCTTTTTTTTTGGGGAGGACACTCGATCTTCCTGAGGGTACGCAACCAAGCGCTAACAACCTTTTTGACACGTCTCTTGATTTTCATTGCCCTCTGCTTGTAGCCGGATGCGGAAGATTCTTTGAAGGGACGCCTGAGGAGATGCATTCCTCTCTCCAGAAACTCGTTCGCTCCTCCTCCTCCTCTTCTTTGTTTTGCCGGTCTTCACCTTGGTCTCCTCCCGTCTTACTCTGCTTCTTGCGTCTTGCACGTATTTATCTGTTGTCGACGACTGAACAGATGAAGTTGCCGGAAACGACCAAGGTTCTTAACGGACATGAATACACAGCCGGCTCTGCGAAATTTGGTTTGTCCCATATCCTTTTGCATACACAGACAGACACATACACACACACGCACACTCTCTCTCTCTCTCTCTCTTCTCTTTCTTTTCTGAAAGTATGGGTCATTGGTCATCGTTTGCTCACACGAACCTCCGCGCACGCTCACTCTCGAAAAATACGCATTCTTAAACTAAACGAATAACAGCAGCTCACGTCGAACCTCAGAACGAATCAATCCAGACCTTACTCAAAGCGACTGGACAAGGGGACTGCATATCAAACGGATATACGATTGGAGATGAAAAACGGTGGAATGTGTTTGTTAGGTTAGGGGAGAAGAGCGTCCAGTAGGTCCTCCTTATTTTCGCTATTTCCCTCCTTTCTTATCTTTCCTCTCCTTCTCCGCTTTCTCTTTTAAGAGGGGGGCAAGTAAAGAAGAAAAAAGAGGGGAAGGGGATGGAGAGAAACACCGAAACTGATCTATGCCGTATCTTGATATTCCTGAACGGACGATAACAGAGAGTTCACAAAGACAGTTGACCCAGTCACTGCTATGGGTGTCCTCAGGGAAAAGAAAAATTCCTTCTGATCAGAGGAGATTTGACGATGACAGATGGTCGAGAGGTTGAGGGGTACAGGACCTGATTTTTGGTTCATATCTGTTCTGCATTGTTTCATTCATGTAACTATCTTTGATGGATTGTCTAAAATTTCAACATTCTTTTATCACGTTTCTCTGAACTAAATTCAATTTTAAACATAAATTATATAATGATTGACAACATAGTACAACAGGACAATACCTATGAGCGAGAAGAGATGAGAACTCAGTCAGCAAATCGATTCTCTTTCAAAACACAAAATAATGCGAGTCGGAGCACAAGAAAGGCGAATCAGGGTATGTTGTTGCACGAATTTTGTTGCGTGCGGTTTCAACAGGATGATGATCCAGCGAAAGGTTAAGCTCTCGACTGGATCGATCTGAAGACCGTCGTGATATAGACATCATTCAAAAGGAATTGGAGAAGAGATGATGCTCTGATTGGGATAACGGAGGCGAAGAAACTGACCTTTTACAAGTTTTGGGCGGTGGATGTCAAGATTTTTTTTAACTGATCAGAAAGCATGACAGAATAGGTTGAAGTCAGCTTAAAATCCCATCAAAAGCTAGATTCAAATTTCAAGAAGTAAGAGTAGCTGGGAAAACATCATTACACATCACGCGAAGTGACAATGCAGCCTTGTGTGTATCAATCACAAACTGGAAGCCCGCAGGCTTCCAGCATCTGACGGTAATTACATAAATAATCTTTTGGATCCCCAGCTAAAGGATGGATAGGATGGGAGGGGATTAGAGAAAAGTGCACTCACGAATATACACAAGATCAACTGTACGAGACAGGTTAGTACAGACAAGTCAAAGATCTGATGAGATAACAAAGAAGTTAACAAGTCAGTTTAATTTGATCCTCTTCTTCTCAGACACTCAGGATCGTAAAGCAGATAAGGATGTAGGTTTGAAATCAGAGTGTTGTTTTATCGTCTGCGCCTTTCCACTCACACAGGAGAAGGATCGGCTCGGAGACTCTAGTTTGAAAAGATTTATACACAAGAGTTCATCCGTTTCCAGGAGACATAGGACAGGGCGTGCGTGTGTGGGTGGGTGGGTGTGTACGCGAGAGGAGAAAGCGTGTACTCACCAAATGTAAGTTAGCTTCGAGACTCCACAGAGAGTCTTTGAAAGAACATGGTGAAGAGAGAAGAAGAACCAACGAAAAAAGAAAAGTGAATTTGTACTCACGATGAGGTGCGCCAGGGCCGGTTCTCACGTGACGTAAATCACGTGATCTGTGACAACCGAGGATCACTCAGTCTAGGCGTAGTCAAGTGCGCGGACACCGCTCTGCTTCAAGCTAGACCAGGTGGTGAAGATGCTGGACAGAAGAATCGACTAGACAATCAAGTTGAGCTTATCCCATGCGAGGGATAGATGCTTGATAGATCTGCATCGTAAGCGCAAGTGTACTTGAAAGCGTTTCCTCT
Source organism: Phaffia australis (assembly GCA_014825575.1). NCBI lineage: Eukaryota > Fungi > Basidiomycota > Tremellomycetes > Cystofilobasidiales > Mrakiaceae > Phaffia > Phaffia australis. The sequence goes on from MVAH01000204.1 coordinate 7,284, forward strand.
TCTGATCAAGAGCAATTCTGTCCTCATAATGACTCGGAATTGGGTTCTGCTTCGCGCGATCAGCTCTTCGTTAGTTCTCACAACAAACGGGTTGATTCCTTATCGACAACAACACACAGACTTTTTTCAGAGCTCATTCTTTCGTTCTCTTTCTGATCTGGTCTCGAAAAGAGCTTGTCTGGGACAATGGAAAAAAGCCTGACGACGATTAGTTAGCGAGAAACACGTGACTTATCGGCTACGCACATCATTGTCCTTCTACACGATTTAAAGCCTCTAGCTCGCTCGAATATTCCTTCTATCTCATCTTATCCCATTTCAATCTCGGGCATGCCATCTTCAGACCATACTTCGACCTCGGTTGCTCTTCAAGAGCATGTTTTCTATTGCTTTGATGTCCTTCATGCATACCTCTCAAACGGTGGTGATCATCAGACAGTTCCTCCTAGGTTCCCATCACCTTCTGAACCTTAGTAAGCCCTCACTTCTCTACAGATATTGATGAACGAATGAGAACACGTTTGCAATGCCCAGAAACCAACGTCTGTTTGAGATCTTGAAATGCTCTATAACCAAAGTGCCGTCTTTGTCACATGGAATACGCTTCGATCAGGAAAGGAACCACGACTGAGAGGCTGCATTGGAAACTTTAAACCCGCTCCGTTAGCAGATCAACTAGCTCAGTACGCCATCATCAGGTCCGTCCATACGACCATCTTGAAATATCACTCAATGTTGACCACTCACATCAGGCTCGAGCTACTTTATTGACTCACCCAGCGCCACGGAAGATAGTCGTTTTACACCCGTTCAGCTATCTAAACTTCCCGATCTAGGATGCGGGTGCGCCTTGTATCGGATCTCTCCTGGCTAACCCTAACGAATGTACTGATCTCGGGAATTCTTTAAATCACTCATGTATACAGCATCTCTATCCTCACACCTTTCGAGGCTTGCAAAGATCCTTTAGACTGGGAGGTTGGAACTCACGGCATTTACATTACGTTTAGACATCCTCGCTCCAAGGTTTGACGCACATTCTTATCTCGGCCTCTTCAACCGACGTCAAACCCATGCTGATCGTATGACTAACCCGTCGATTTTATCATGTCAACGATCTGACCTATAGCGAACACTCACAGCAACATACCTACCCCAAATTGCCTCTGAGCAAGGCTGGTCAAAGATTGAAACCCTTCAGAGCGCCGTTGAAAAGGCGGGCTTCGAGGGCGATCTCGATCAGATCTGGCTACCAGATCTGCAAAGCACTTTGAGCGTTCAGCGGTACAGGAGTGAGAAAGCAGAGGCTTCTTGGGCGGAGTGGCAGGCCGCTAGAGCATGATTTTTTTCGGTTCTGTCTCCCCTGATTTTTTCACTTGAACGTCTTATAATTTCGTCCGTTTTAGAATGACTCCTCAGAATACCTCTTCTTCATTTTGTCCATCATTTCATCATTTTTCTAATGTATCATTCCTTTCTCTTGTCATAGTTATAAATGTATACAGATATTTTCTACTCAGATCTCAGATCACCGGTCGGTCAAACAATCATACAATAGAGCTCAGAGCTGACGATATGTGACGAGTGAAGAAAGGAAAAAAAGAAGAAGAAGAAGGACAGCAGAATGGAGAAAGTTCCAATTAGAAACCTCCACCAGTCTCCCGATTATGCTCCGCCGCTTTCCTTCTCTGAGCGTCCTCCAGCTTGGGACAGTTGCTTGCTGCGTGTCCCAAACCACCACAAACTGGACAGCCCGTTCCGGCATATCCAGCATTGGGATCCTCGAGGGCTGCCAAGAACGGAGGGATCCTGTTGAGAGCGAAGAGTTGTTTTCCCCTTCTTAGTCAGCATTCTTTCATTCATTCATCCGTGAGGAAACCACCTAGTAAAAGAAGCTTATTAGGGGACTCACCTCTGCTTGGCCTCCTTGAGTAGATACTTGAGATCCAGAAGGGTCTGTTCGGTAGTCTGCATGTTTACGAACGTAGTAGCGATACCGGTCTTTCCCGAACGACCCGTACGACCGATCTGATGGACATAATCCTCGATCTCTTTAGGCATCGTATAGTTCTGTTGATGGAAACACGCAGGAGGAGAAAGACGGTCAGAACCAAAGAGTAAAGCTAAGTAAAGTAAGGATGAGAAAAAGAGAAATCGTACGATAACGTGTTGGATTTCATTAAAATCAAGACCTTTGGATGCAACTCCAGAAGCCACCATTACATCTTTTGCGCCAGATTTGAACGACCGAATTGCATACTCTCGTTCTTCCTGAGCTGCAAAGGAGAGAAAGGAGAAGTACAGGAAACCATTTAGCGCTTCTAGAACTAGAAGATTTTCTGAACCCAACAAAGAAAGGCTAGACATACTTTTGGATCCATGGATGGCAACAGCTTCAACTCCTTTCAGAAGTAAATATTCCTGAATATCTACGTAAGGTCGAAGACCAATGTTCATGTGGCAAACCAAAATTAGTTCAACCCAGCCAATCATCAATAGAGGATGAAATTAGTATCGAGAGAGTATTGCCTTACCGTCTACCTCGTTCTTGTTATCACTGAAAACGACTACAGGTGGCGGGGTCTTCTGCAAGCATTCCAACAGGTAGACCATCTTCGCTTCCTGTTTGACATACTCTACTTCCTGGATAATGTCCAAGTTGGCAGCTCCAGCACGACCACAATTTACGAGGATAGGCTTAACAAGAGATTGTTGAGCAAAGTTCTGAATCGTTTTCGGCATAGTAGCAGAGAAGAGCAAAGTTTGACGTTGTTGCTACAGAGTGAGACAAAGAAGTAGACAAAGCGTGTAAGTTCAACTGTCTACAAAAGTTATATTCAGAGATGAGAAGCAACGATACCTTGAAGTAACTCATAATCTCTCGAACATTCTCCTCAAAACCCATATCAATCATTCGATCGGCCTCATCCAAGCACAGATATCTATTCAAGAAGTCGTTCACACAGTCAGATGGACGACTCACTGTCTGCAAGACATGCAAGGGAGATAATAGACGGAAGGAAAACGATAATGACTCACTTGCAGGCATCCAGTCCAAATCGTTTTTTCGACAACATATCAATCAATCGACCGGGGGTAGCCACTACAATGTGCAGTCCTTTGGATAGCACATCAGACTGTTCCTGCATCGAAATTCCTCCAATGGTGAGTAGAACTCCAAGCTGAGGATAGCCACCTTCAACCAACGCTGTGCACATCTCTTGAACTCCTTCATATGTCTGTCGAGCCAACTCACGCTGTGTTCAAGAAAATCAGGAACATAGATCTCAGCTCTTCTATTACTATATACGGATTGATGTCTGAAAGAGATAATCAGCGTACCGATGGACAGACGATCATTCCCACGGGGCCCTCTCCTTTCGTAAATGGCATCTTCCTCTCCTCCTCTAGCGCAAGCATAATAGCTGGTAAAGAGAAAGCGAGCGTCTTTCCAGATCCGGTGAAAGCAATTCCAATCATATCTCGGCCAGAGAATCTAAATTGCAACAAGCGCCATAGAAGTTTCGGTGTCAGACGATGTAGCGCTCGAATAAAACGACGCGAATGATATCCACGAAAGACAAAGAAAAGAACAAACGCAGTAGGAATTCCTTGAATCTGAATGGGAGTCGGGTGCAAAATCTTCTTGTTCTTCAAATACTTCAAGAGTGGAGGGGGTAGTTTCATATCCTGTTCGAAGCGTTGTTTGCTCGGTTAGCACGGTCGATCATAAGGGAGACAAACAGAAAGAAGGATGACAAACTTGAAACTCAGGCGTTGGTGGAGGCACATCATCTCCCTCCACAAACAAATGGTACTTTTCTCTGATCTTGGCATGCTCCTCCTCCGTCTTGTTCAAGATATATCTAGGGGGTCGCCATCTATAGTGTAAAAAGACATCATATGTGTAAGTCAATGTCCTTTCGATTTCTTTTCGCCACTTTCCAGACCGTAGCTGGAGGGACATTGAAGGAGACCAAGGATGACTCACGTAGCCTGAAGACTGTCCCCGTATTCTACTCCTTGAGCAAGTTCAGCGTTACTAGCCAGTTTTCTCTGCTGACCTGCAAGCTCCTTGATCAACTTTTCCTCCTCTTCCAACCGAAGCTGCTCCTGACTCTTCAACGCGTCTGCCTCCATCTTCCGTCTTTTGACCTCTGCCGCATTATCTAACAGTGTTCGCTCCCTTCTTGCCTTCTCCCTTTTCCTTGCTAGTTCATCCTCTCGTTCCTTCTCAAGATCAGCCAGATCCTCAAGATGTTGCTTCTCCTTTCCACCCTTTGAAGCTAATGTTTGGAACCGAGCTTCTCGACGAGCAGCAAGTGGAACATAGGGGACATAGTTGTCCTCCTCTGGTGCAGGTTCTTCCTCGACAGGTTGTCGATATCGATGAGAAACGAACAGCTTTGAAGATGAGGACGAGGAGGATGGTTCAAGAGGAGGAGGAGCAACGTCGGTCATGATGTCCTCTAATTGTGAGGAGTATTGGATGGATGTTCAGTAGGTGATCAAGATATGTAAGATTAGCGGTGAGACTCATGGACAAATAGAGCGTATTTTAGTATCAGCCTGACCTCAGGCTCAGACGAAGATTACAACTTTGTCTAATCATTCTCTTCACAATTTTGTAGTTCTTTTTGTATTCGCTCACAGAATTCTTTCACTTTTCTTCTATTTGGCCTCGTTTCGAATGAGTCATGCTGAACGAATGCTGATATGAAAGCTTGACTGGACATAATCATCGTGGACAGCAAATGTCAGCTCAGGATAGTATACCATACCATCATTCCTCTCCTCTTAGTCTCATGAATAGCTCGGCAACTGCTCTGCTCCTGCGCCCACTCCCGAGTTTGGATCGTCCACCCGCTGAACACCTCCTTCGACGGAACGTCCTTCGCCAATATAAGGTGGTGGCACCCCTCCGCCTTCAGCATTGTTCGCAGTTAGACCTGTTTGAGTTTGCTGTAACCGAGTGTTCTCTAATACAACCATTTCTTCTACTCGCTCGCGTGATCCTACAAGCGACGCTTCCAAGTGTGCTCCTCCAGTCAATGGTGTTCCCAGCAGTGTCTCTAACCGGTGCTCTCTACCGCCTATTCTACTGGCTTCAACATCTCCGAATATAGGTGGCAGATCGTACGGGTCATCTGTTCTTTCCCTTGTTGATTCTTCTTCTCTGATCGTCCCACGAATAGGACTGACTCCCCTCATCCTGTCACCACCTTCCCTTCCGGTTATGCCAACGCCGTTCGTTTCTGCAATCACTGCTCCGGAGGGTCGACTCATGACCAGCGCATCCACCACTTCACCTACGACCGAAGCAGAGACTCCTTGTTGGACGGTAGGAGAGATTTCTTCCCCTGCTGCCATCGAATTCAACATTGACTCGACCTCTACAGCTAACAAGGACGGAAATTCACCTTCCAACGGAGGATCAATCGATGATGTTGAGCTATATGCAACAGATAGATCTGGAGGCGGGTCTGAAAATACTTCATAGCCGTCATATTCAACCCAGTCTGCAGGAAGGTTGGCGGGATCAACGAAATCCAGAGCGGAGAGAGGCAGGGAAGGTACGTAGGACGACTGTATGGTAGGTGGAGGGACGACAAGGTCTGAGGCCAGATGGTGGGGTGCAGAAACTGAAGGAGTAGTGGAGGATGTCGGCTGGAATGGAGGAGGTTGAGAATAACTTGGAACGGATCCAGTCGAAGTTTGATTGAAGTACTCTTGGAACGAAGGTGGGGCCACTGCCGTCGGGGAGTCTGGTTGGAACGCAGGTGGAAGAAGAGGAGGTAGTTCCGAGAAGGGTGGAGGATTGAGCGATGTACTCAGAGCTCGAAGGTACACAGCGGGCTGACCGACTAAAGAAGAGGACTGTGACATATTTTGTGATGGTGTTGAGACATATCTAGGCTCGGAGCGCGGGTGAGGGTCTCGCACGAGGAACGGAGGAGGATCTTCCTGTTGCACTGGTGGGTCTGGCTGGGAGCTGTCCGTTGTGAGAGAACTAGGTCCACCAGCCGAACTTTCTCTGATCGTGACTCCTGGCCATACTCTCTGTTTTGATGCAGTACTATGTTCTGTGATCGAAGTGCTTGCTGACTCGACAGCTGTCCTCACTGTTGCTTCCTCCCCGATATCAACTAGATCTCCCAAGACTTGTATCTCTCGCTCATACTCTAGTTCGTCCACTCTTTCACCAACAAATCCGATTACCACTTTGACCCAAAATCGGATTTCCACCCATCTATCTTCCGACCATGGCCAAGTAGACAGGGTTAGATGGCCGCAGGTGAGCTGGTATGATGATGAGGGGGACAACGGAGGATGAAGCGAGAGGCGCAAGCGGATGGGCGATGTAAGTGAGAATCTGCACGATGCACCTGTAGATGTCAACAGAGTGGAAGATATATTCTGGTTGGAGTCACTCATTTCCGAGGCCATCGCTATCGAAGAAGGTCCCCGAGGGGCTCTAATGGGTTCCCCAGGTTGTCGCGCGCCGTGATGAGTGGTGACAACTCTCCACAACTCGGCTCGCACGTTACGTAGCACAGCTCCAGTCCGCAAGACCTCTGTTTGTGAAGGTATAGGGATTTCTACCCAGAGTCTTAGAGTTTCCATCTTCCGCACTCGGCTTTTGGAGAACCCTATTAAAATTGGACTTGGCAGAAAGCTTGGAGGTGGAATTTGAGCTAGATAAGGTACTGGGTGATCTGAGTCAGCAGGATCTCCGTTTGGACAGAGGTGGCATTCCATGGTTTCTGTGATGACAAGAAGACCTTCGGAGGTGGAAGATACAGTGGTAGATGAAGTTGATTGATACAATCCGAGAGCGGATGATGCAGGGTGGTAAAGTGTTAGAGAGACGGAGAGAGTGTAAGCTAATGATGTGTTTGGGTGATGGAGACATTGAGGCAGGTCCGAAGGGATGGGTATACGAAACGGCTGACGAGGAGCGGTGGCAGGTATCGAGGTAACCGCAGATCCAGAAAGCGTTAGCGATGTGTTTGGATAAGGAGGAATCAGTTGAGATCGACGGAAGAGAGTCTGTGGTGTGGCCTTCAGAGTTGAGAGACTAAGAGTAATGGTCACTGATCTGCAGATATATGAGCGCGTTTTCCAACAAAGTTGACGGTCAGCATTCTCACGGTAAATTCAAAGAAGCCACTGTTGGACTAACAGATCTTTTATCACAGATTTCAAGCCTTTCATCATGATTTCACCCTCGATATAGGCCTTGCTATTCCTCTCACCCAACACACCTGTGAGAAACGAGCTATTATGAGGCAACGGTGCCAAAAGAATAGCTACTGGCTCGATCAGAGGAGGAAGGTCGGCTACGCTGACCGAGGCGAACGGATGAGATGTCGAACTTGAGAGAGCATAGCAGGCACTTGTGGAGGATGCATATGTCGGAGGATTAGGAAAGCTCATACAAGACCTGATCAATTGACTCCAAGGTCAAGTAGGTGTATATAGATGTGAGTAGGTGTGTTTAAACAGATTGATGAGGATTTTAGATACGCAATGACTAAGTAGGGCTTCGCCGGACTGACCCCAGATTCGCTTCCGGATTAGCCCAAACTTGCCCAGGAGTGTTCCTGGTTTGGGCATACGCAATTGCATTCATTCACGTGAACACGTCATTTATCACGTGTCGCCATAACAGATCTGGCACACACTGCGCATTACGCTCGAGATGTCCCATCCCCAATTCTATATCCCCATCTCTTTTTTCTTCTTTGCTTTCCTACCTTACTCTTCCCATCTGTGTCTGCCTGAAGATTGATAGCATCCCGATACAACCAACTCACAGAAAATCAATAGCAATGGCCTCGTAAGTGTTTCTAATTTGCTTCATCGGTCTCCTTGCAGTCTCGCAGTGCTATGTGAGGTGATGTACGTTACTCATCTCGGTTATTCCTCGTCTTTGGGCTTTGTTTGTTGTCGTATAAGATCTAATTCTCCTAGCAAAGGACCTGCCGGTATGAACCTCCCTCTGCCCTCTTTAGATCTTTTGTTTCTGTCTTTATCTAATGATGTCTTTTCATGCATATTTTCACCCTCGCTTCTTTTTCACTATAGAGCAAAACTCTGAAGATAACTATCAGAACTATCAGGATGACAGTCAGTGTCTCAGGTTTTGTATATCCATGTGTTATACATCGTCAATGTGCTTACGATCAGCCCTCTGCCTATGTTTGGCCTTCTCTTAGGTACCTCGTCTGGTGGCTACGGTGGAACGTCCAATTCATTCTCTCGATCCAACCAGATGGGAGGAGATGACTCGGATCGAGGTGGTCAGTTCGGAAAGAACAGTTCCAGCGCTCCGCAAGACAACTTTGAGTCCCACAAGGATCGAGGGCGAAACTCAACAGGAAGCTCTGATCAGGACTACGCCAGTGGAGCGTCGACTCCTTACAGCTACGAGGAGACAGGCAAGGGAACCCAAGGATCGCTTGACTACAGCAACAGTAGCGGTCGTAAGTCGTCAGACGTGCCATCCTATCATGAATGTTGACTTTCCAGATACTGATCTGTAGAGCGCCTTCGTTTGCAACTCTACATAGAGGAGCCTCCTCATGACCAAGGTTCCTCCAGCTCCATTGGTGCTTAAACGATTAGCATCCGTGTTCGTTTGAGCATTGTTCTTCCTTTTCTCTCTTCCCAGTGTACCAAGCCTCAGATATATCGATAGCATGCTCGTTTTAATTGATCTATTGAAAGAGAAGAAAAACACATCTCTATCCGCCGTTTCTAGTGGTAACACCTGGCTAACACGAAACCAAAATGATTCTAAGGATGTCGAACTGAAGAGTAGAAAATGAGGATGGGGGCCAGTATCTTGGTCAAAAGCTCACAAGGTGAGTGAACTAGACAGGAATGACTGAGACAAGACAAGATGCAGAATGAATATAGGTGCCCGATCAGTTTGCCTCGACAAAAGCCCTATAAACCTGGAATGCTTCCTTTGCACTCAATTCGAGTTCCTGACCAGCCGCGATGAACCAAACAGCACCAGTCTCGAGTTCACTTTCCACTTCTCCACAGGTCAACTTTCCGGTTCCCTCAGTGACCAGAAGAATACTCGGCCCATCTACTGCAGGTTGCTTCTCCTTCTGTCCAGACGGAAGATCGGTATGCGCGACGGAGAACTCATCGATCGGAGGATCGTACAGCTTGGTGTGAGTTAACGATCTGAACTGTTCGGGATTCATCAGTTGTGCGTCCGGAGGAGCAGAATAGTAGGTCAACATCGAGACGAGCGTAGGGACGTCTCGGAGTTTAGGAGTTAGACCGGCCCGGACGACGTTATCAGAGGTTGCCATGCACTCGATGATATCTGACAGCCATCAACGGTGAAAGAACATCTGAGATGAGTTTCACATTCACAAGGAAAATGGCAAGAGAAACAGAAAGAACAGACCTCCAGAGATGTAAGCGTGCGGCTCATCCGCCTTCAAGAATGCTCCTCCTCCAGGTTCTAATGATACAACGTTCAGAAGAAACGAGCAAAAGACACCGATATCATCCGGGAACTGCTGATTCAATAATTGAACCAGCTCTCTCAATTCTTTTGTCTCCACCTCCTCGTTCACCTCGACCCCACCGACCTCGTACCTATTCACGAGCTTGGCCAATTGAGTCTTCACCTCGGTCTCATCAGCCGTCATCAAAGACTCAAATACCTCACGAAGGGCAACCTTGGCAGGATCGTGGGACAGAGGAAGAGATGTTTGACCGGCACATGCGATGAGAGTTGTCTTCGCTTGAGAGCTGATGAGGTCAGAAAACTCGGGGACGACAGAGAGGAAGGAGGCGATCTCAGCCATCGGGCGGAAACCGACGAAGGCTTTGAAGGGAGTGATGGCGATCGCCATCTCGGGCTATACCACCAACGTGCGAGACAAACAGATATAGAAGAATGGAGGGTTAGAGAGGAATCAGCAAACATTACGCGAAATCTGCACAGAACCAAGGCACATACGAACCTTGTGGTTGTCGTCCTTGTACACGTCCGGCCTGTCCTTGTGCAACTGTTCCGCTAGCTGCTTGTTAGGATGAGCCTGAATGCTGAGCGCTTTGCCAATCGCGAGCACCTTGAACAAGAAAGGAAGGTCATCTCCAAACCGTTCTTGAACTTTAGAGCCCAGATAAGCCTTCGGGTCGGACGCAATGATCTTGGAGAGAAGCTCAGAGGTCTCCGCACGGGAAGAGGGGCAGGATGGATGGGTACCCATCCAGAGCTAAACAGGCGGGAAGACGCGGAAACAGAAGGGATTGAATTGAGCTCTGAACTAAAATGAGAAAGAACCAGGAATGGAGATGAAGACTGAGCAGGCAAGAAAGAAGATGTCTCGGGCTTCGAGGCCAAGGTCTCTGATTCTCCCCCACTTTATCTTCCTTCCATTCACTAACTTTAAACAAATTGCTACTCGATAAACGTCACTTACCTCAGCGTAGGGTTTACCTTCCTCGATTTTGAAGCCCTTAGTGGTCTGTCCGAACTGAGCGGCTTTAGAATCGCTTCCGATCTTTCCCCATTCATAAGACTGAACGCCGGTGGAGAGCTGAAAGGCAGGGGTGAAGGAGGACATGCTAAAGAGAGCTGTATGAATGAGGAAGATATAGGTAATGGAGTCTCGTTCGTTCGTCCGTCTTTCTTCGGGACGATCTATACCTTGTGAGTACTCAAACACGTGATCTGCACGTGACTGTTTCCCTCGACCCGCACAGCCTTAATTCAACCATCTTTATGGCTTGGCTTCGTCAATCTCTTTCTTTTTGAGGATCCATCCTCATCGAGATGACTTCTAGTCCGAAGCAGTCCCATGCACTGTTGGTTCTTTTGCTCCTTATCAAATGGATGAAACCATACGTTCCAGATGCTGTTGTCTAAACTGATACCATGTGATGCATTTGTTCATCTTTTCATGGAATTGGACACGCTCATCTCAACCCACCCTCAGCTTCTCATTCAGCTTCGTTCTGTTCCTCGTTTTGTGTACATTTTGCTATCTAAATACTCTTGAGCCCTCAAGATACCCTAGATCAAGCGCCCAACCAATCGTAGCTCTGGATATACCCGTTCCAGGTTGTTCGAATAGATCTTATGAGTGAGCTATGCCTCAGTTCTTTATGTCAAGAGGTCTTGCCGTTTGCTTGGCTTTCTACGATGAAGACGCGTTAGTCCTGATGCGCCTGTAAATAAATTCTTTTCTTGATTGAGACTGTCTCTACCGAGAGAAAAAGCATGCATTCTCATTCTGGCTAGGAATCAAGATGAAGCTGGACTCAAAAGTTCTCTAGAATCATTTGAGCGGATGGTCTGTCCTCATCTTGTCTTCATGTATCAAACCTCTCTCGCGCGCGCACCCGAATCATCACTTACATTCTCTCTTTCTCTCTAGTTTAATGCTCAATTCAGATACCCCTATGTTCTTCTTTCCGATACCCAATTCACCGAGGAATTCCTTATTTCTATCAAACAATCACTACATCAGGGTGCAGTAGTTGAATCTGGATTGATATCGCACGCACAGGGTTGGGGGGTTCCAGACTGGATGAATAAAGAGGATGTCGAGGAGGCATTGGAGACGCAGAAGAAGCAGGGCGTTCAGTATGGCGGTAAACAGAGCTACCGTGAGTTGAAACGTTTAGCTCAAGAGGAACAAAATCTGTTCAAAGAATTCTGAAACTGTTTAATGTTCCCATTGAAACTCACTTAGATAACATGTGCAGATTCTACTCAGGACCTTTTGCTATGCATCCGTCACTAGCCAAGTTCGTTTCACTGGGACTATCCATGATGTTTGATCAAAACTGAAAAGTGCTGATGTTTTCTATTCAAACACGTATGATATACAGATACGAGTGGTATTGGCGTCTGGAACCAGAGTTCGTCACAGCCTTTGCCTCGATTGTCTTCTTGCATGACATGTAGTGTCTGACTTTCGTTTCCTCTCTTTTCTTCATCATGATTCGCCGATATAGTGTCGAGTTCTATTGCAAACTGAACTACGAGTGTGTTTCGTTACATCCGTTGCTTATACGTTTCGTCATCTCCTGTATATCTAACGCCCTCTACACCTCTACCATTCAGTCCTTTTCGTTTCATGTCGACCAACAACAAGGTCTATGGATTTAATATAGCTGGTGCGTGCTGCGCAGGTATTTCACGTTGTCTTTTATGAACCAGAGGGGCCAGAGAGCCTAATATGGCATCCGTTTCTGCTGGTTGTCTCTCACATAGTGGTAGAAAATGAGATCACTATCCCAACCTTGTTCGAAACAATGTCTGCTTACAGAGATGGTCTTATCTCGACAGGAGCAATCGAACCCAGCTCATACTGTACGCTTGACAACTTATCTCTATCTGTTTTCTTATACTACAGAAAATTGGCCCTGTCTTTGGATTGATCTGGTCCATCTTGATCAACTATTCTTCTTTTCTTCGCTAGGGAATATGTTCGAGGCTGATGGGAAAGGGAAACATGGCTACGGTGGGAAACCTCTGAAAAACGGAAAACCAGGATACAACCTATGTCATTACTGGACGAACTTCGGTTCGTTTTTGTTTATGTCATTTTTCGTATTTGCCTCTATGTTTGAATCTCTCTTCGGCGCATCTTGAGACTGACTGGTACAGTACTTTGTTCGTCGTGCAGAGATCGGAAGTTTGAACTTCTTCAGATCAAAACAGTACCAAGACTTGTTCGATCATCTGGATCGAACCGGAAATTTCTATTTCGAACGATGGGGAGATGCGCCCAGTATGTCACAGTTTCCCCGTCTACTGTTTCTTTTCCTTTTCCTTTTCCAACATCCTATAGTTCAAGACACCATATAACCCGTACTAAACTCGTCTCTTTGTGTGATGGTTAACTGAATGAACGAATCAGTCCGTTCATTAGCTCTCGGACTTTTTACAAACTTTACTCAGACACAGTGCGCCTCTTGCTTTTCCTCCTATTCTGTCTCCTGTCTCTTCTTTGGTACATCACCAAAAAAACAATTTGTCTGATGTATGCCTTATCTTGCAGTTACTTTGAAGATATAGCATATACACAGTTTCGTGTTTTTCTTTCTTGCCTTTTTCGCTTATGTATCAGCACTTGACGCTGACCTTGGGTTTGGCTACGTAGTTACTCATGGATGAATTGTCCAACGAGAGAGGGAGTAGGATGCGACTGCTCTTGTCCCCCTAAGGTCAAGAATATTGCATTGGACGAATCAAAATCGTCTGTCCTTTTAATCAAAATATGACAGTTCTCCACTTCACATTCTCACATTAAATTTCTCTCTGCAACTTGTCTGTTCTCATGATGTTAAGATGCCTGGGCCGATGGCAAGACATCAATCAGGCTTTATAAAATGCTATGAACAATTAGGTCATGGTTATAACTCAAGAAGGAGAGGATAAAGGATGAGAGGCATGTGTTACTGAATACGCTAGGGGAGAACGATCCAGACTGGACTTTATATATAGAGGCTTTCCCTTTTATTGTATTCAATCATTCATCCTTCTCTAATACCTCCTTCTCGTCATGTTCGATCTGTCCGATTCTGGACCTCAACAGTTCCTCTCTCTCACCTACGTGTCTCTCCACACCTCTAAGGAAGTCGTTCGTGCACAGGAAACGAATTACTTGAGAAAGGTCAGATGTCGTATGTTGTATGTCTGTCTCGAGAAGCGAATGAAGCAGGGAAGGCCGACTCGATGGACGGGGTTGGGTCCGAGGGTTAGGAGTTGAGGCTGGTCGAAGTTGTTGTATCGGACGAAGAGCATTGGGCTTATAAGTTCAGTGGAGCGAGAGAAGATTGTATGTTAAAAACGACGCCGAGGAGAAGGAGGGAAAAGAGTAACAGCAGAGACAGATATCGACAGAACGATAGGATGAAACTTACATTGCTGATATGATTAGAGTCTGCTTGTTCAGTTTGATGAGCGAACCTGCATGCGTTCCCCATCTTGCAACCTTTCTTTGTTTTGAAATACGAGCACACAGGTTTGACCTGTGCTTCTTTCGCTTCCCCTCCGACAGCGGGGAGCTTGGAAGACGAGTTTTCAGGTGGACCATCCTCGTCACTTGAGGATTCGTCTCCTTCAGAAGAACTGCCTTCGTCCTCAGAAGAAGAGGATGAGTCAGACGAGGAGGAGGAGGAAGACAAAGGATCACTATCAAAGTCATCATCCAGCAGTCCTTCCTTCTTCGCTTTCTCATATGCTTCCAAATCGATCCCTCGGCCTTTTGGTTTGACCTTGGCAGAGCGGTCCTCGTACGATTTTCTTTCGTGCGGTACAGAGGAGGAATATTGATTCCTGTTATTGCCTCTACCTCGGGTACTTCCGCCTCTACCTCTCCGCTCGAGAGCAGCTCGCGGTCGAGGTAGTTCACCCCTGGAAACCGCTTCATCATGTAATTTTTCCTTCACAAAACAAGAGAGAGATATGAGTTCGGTTCGTGTCAGCCGTGCAAGTAATAAAGCTAGAATGCAAAGCATGGAAAAGAGTATTTGTGCGAATTCGATAGGCCAGGTACATACTTTCTCTTGGACCCTAGCTTGTGTAGGCCACTTCCGTTTCCTTTCTGCAATCCAGGCTTCAATCTGTTCGGGAGTCTGGAGCACCATCGTTGTTCCCGGAATTGGAACCGGAGGTCTACCATCGATCGATATACATGTTAGACACATCAGCTCGTCTATTGAATTTTCGATAACCAAAAAGCACAAAGGAAGAAACTCCCAAGACATACCCTCCGTTCGACTTTGCCTTCTTGCGCTCCATCTTCTCCTTCCAACCAGCCGGATATATCAGATGCCTATCCATCTCGTGAATCTCTACATCCTTCTCAAGGCCAGTAAAGTGACAGGATGATAGTTGGCAATTTCTCATTCTTTGCGTCGGGTTGAGCGCTTGATGATCAAGTTTTGGCTGCTTCGCCTTCTTTTCCGACCGACCGGCTGTCGGATGAGGATGATCCGACACAGACGACAAAGCTCTCGAAGCGATAGAAGAGGAAGGAGCAGACGGGGAGAGAACAGGTTGGGACGTGTAATGTGTAGAAAGTGTATACCCTTGAGGTGTCTGCTGGTACGGGTTCGGAGGGAATCCGAACGGTTGAGGCGGATAGCCAGGATAAGCATTGTTTGTGAATGCGTAGCTTCCAGCCCAGGCGTTAGGATTCGGATTCGAGAGTGCTTGGAGAGCATTAGAGGCAGCTAGAGAGGCTAAATTGAAGCCAGAAGGCGAATATATTGAACCGGCAGACGGTGCCACATACGATGAAAGATTAGGTAGCTGATGTGCATATGCTGAAGACGGTTGGGATGAATGTTGAGGTTGAGGCTGAGGGTGATGTTGAAGAAGTGTAGGATTTGACGGAAGATTTGACGGAAGGCCTGAGCGCGATTGTGGTGAAGGACCAGAAGTAGAACTACCAGAAGCAGGCTGGCCGGATGGCCGTTGAGGAAGAGAATGGTGCATCTGTCTAAGCGAGCTTTCTAATCAATGGTCAAACGATCAAGGTCAAGGTCAAGGTCAAGCTCAAGCTGTTCAAGCAACCCTGGTTTAACCTCGACCAACATTTTTGGGCATGAAGTCATCCTCAGGGTAAACGAATAGCACAGCCTCGATTGTGGCGGCTTGCGGCCGTGACTGTGCAGCTTGTGATGATCGTCAGAGATCGCGTTTTCATTCAGCACTAGCACCTATCATCCTCGAGGTTCTCTCTGGGTTGAGCCATCATCAAGCAAGCTTGATAAACCTTTTAGATCAGTCGGACATTTAGAGAATCAGTCAAACTGTCGTCCTATACTCCTTTAGATCGGTCGAGTTCCTCTCTCTCGGGATCGTCGTCGCGCTACCAGGATGATATCAACCTGGGTAGCCTTCCTCGGAGTAATCATGGCCATCAGACACGAACCCAGAAGCTTCTAAGAAGGGCACATGCCCTCTTGTCACCCAACGTTATTCTTACTAGCAAAGGACTTACTGTAGGAGGCATCTTGAGTGGCGTATTACTCCTCTGGGTTGTTCTCAATCTCTCTGGAACGTCTTCTAAACCGGTCATAAAATCTAGTAAGCGGCCGGCTGGATATAACGACAAAGCCTATCAGCTATTGTACAATCCAGAGCAGTCAAATATCTGTCGCTTTCAAGAGCCAGGAGCCGGTCTCACAAAGGATGAATTAGATATCTATCAATCTTTGCAGGCTGCATTAAGTGCATCTGACAAACAAACTCACTCTCGATGGCAAGGTGGAGTCAAACTAGACCTGCCAACGTCGCCTGCGGTGTTGGAACATGAGGGTAGAGTAGGTGAACGTAGTCATCTAGGCTACAAGTTTGGTTTAGATGGAAACACCCATCCAATATTCAGTCTTTTGGCATGGGGAGAGGAGAAGTTTGCGAGTATGGTTCAAAGACGGAGTGAAAGTTTACAGGAGGCTGTGAGCGAGTATAAGAAGAGGTATGGTAGGAACCCACCGAGAGGGTTCGACAAATGGTGGGCTTATGTGAGTGTCTTTTCTCATTTTCCTTGCAATCATCCTCTAAACTGTCCACCCTACCTACATACTGCTGACAGACAGCGGTTCCTGGTTTCTTAGGCCATCAAACATAATGTACTGTTACCTGACGAGTACGATAGCATAGAAGACTCTCTTTCACCGTTCCGAGCGTTCACCCGACGCGATCTCCTCTCGCGCCTAGAAGAAGCAAAGTCTGTCCGGGACACTGTCATTTTGAGGCACCGACAGGATACTGGAACCAGCGCTATTTATACTGCGGGACTGAGCGAAAATGACTACTGGACAAACCGACGGTCGGACGGACAGTTGTTATTGATACCGGAAGAAATCCGACGCGTACTCCCAGATTTTGAGTAAGCAAATGCTTTCTTCTTTTCCTTGAATGCGCGCAATTCAACTATCTCCCCATATTTGAGCATTGGACTTAGGATCTACACGGATCTGCAAATACGACTGGCAGGTTGAAAGGCTGACATGCGTTCGGTTTGACTGATTTTCCTCTAAACTTCAGGATTGTTTTTGGTCTTAAGGACGAGCCGCAAATTTTATCTGATTGGGAGACAAAAGCTCAACTCTACAATCTGTCGGCACATAATGAAAGTGAGCTCTTATCCAGGCTATCTTTTCGTCATTGTTCGTTCGCATGTGATCGACCTTTGTGTGTTGAGCTTTAGTCTATCATTCCAATCTTCTTTTTCACAGAGCTGCCTGAGAACTCTCCTCTGCCATATGCGTCCTCTAGACTGTTGTTCCCAAATTCATGCTCGCCTAGCACGCCTTTACGTCAAGGTCATCCTGAACAACCATCCCATCTCGCGTTCGTCTCACCAGAAACTCATAGAAAAGCTCAAGATCCATGCTTGCACCCATATATCGCGGACAATCACGGGTTCCTAATTGATGAGAAGGGAGAATGGACCAATCCTGTTGTCAGGTTCGGCGGCAAGGTACATATTCACATTCGTTTCGGACAGTCTCGTCCTTCAACTGACTTATCATCGGTCTACGTATTTGCATACGCGTCGACATTTAGTTACTACCACTTTTGTGCTTGAGTAAAGTAGAAGGAATGACTGATTTAGGCGGAATACCTTACGAAGAGGTTCGTTCTAGACCATAATACACTTATCTAATCAACTACATACCCGCGACTTATCTTGCTGCCCTTCTCTTCCACAGGAGGGTTTCGATCTCGTGAGCAAAGACAAGACCTCCTGGAGTTCTAAGGATGAAAAGCTATATTGGGTATGTTTCATCTTGAGCTTGCTCTCGGGGTGAATGGTTTGGATCTAGCTCGAGTTACTCAGGCCTGTTGATCTGTTCTTGTTGACTCGAAACTATAAGAGAGGGCACTGTACTGGACTGTAAGTTTGAATGTCTTTCGCAAACCTGTTCGCTATTAAAAAATTCTAACGAATTCCACCTCTATGTACAACCAGATTCAAATCAAAGGGGCATGGTTCGTGTTCTATCAGTCTCGTTCCTTGGTCTTATTTGCGCCCCCTCTGTCTTTTCTTAACTGGAACTTCCTATCACCTTTAAATTCAAGGTCACCGCTGGCGCCAATCCCACAGAGCCCGACTACACAAGACAGTCAATGACCCATCCACACTCAAGACGGTCCCCGTACTCCTTACTGTTGCTGATAGTGGGAAAGCTAAAACCGAGGTGTTCTCGCCCACCCAGATCAGAGAGTGGGGCTACGATATCAGCTTGAGCGGGAAGGCTGTACAGTGCGATGAGAGGGATGGAACTTGTGCAGACATGGAGTGAGTCTGTGGCATTTATTTTATATCTAAACCACATGGACTAACTCGAAGTGGGTTTCGATTGAATATGTCTTCAGTCAGGTCTTTAAGTTTGCTCCGTTAGATTCGCAAGAGAAGGCAAACGTACGTCTTCTTTCTGCAACTTTGCTCGTCGTCCAACATGATCGATCCGTTCATACGTTATCAATCTTGATTCCTTGTCTATTTTTGGCGTGGACGGAATAAATGAGCAGAGTCATAAATACCTGTTTGACGTTGACGTACGTATTTACCTGACATCTGCCGCTCTTTTTGCAAGCCTCTTACCATCCCTTCACTTAAATCGAACAAACAACATCGGAATATCTTAGGGGAACGCATGGACGAGTCGATTCCGGAGACTAATGATGAGCAACAGGTTCGCCTCATTTCTTTTCTCTCTTACCTAATGCTTTCTTTTTGTGTTCATACACAAGATGGGTGTATTGATCTGTTTGGTTTATTACTTTCCTGTTTCAAAGTTTGGTATTCAAGAGCACAATCTGTATGTAATTCTATCCTTCGGGACGAGTGTCCTAGTTTAGTTAACTAAACTGGGTTTCTTTCCTTTCATGATTCACAGTCCCCGAATGGAGTAAGCCGCCTGTTTTTTTTTCTTTCTACAAAATAGGCAAAGCATATGACAAGCGATGGCAAAATCACAGTCCGGCTGACAAACTCTGCTAATTTGGATTACAGATACGGACATTCTACCTGAATGGTTTGCGTATGTACCCATCAAGATGGACTACACCGACACACCTTCTGTCCTTGCCTTGTGCGTGTCTTTTCTTGTTATCACCACTTCCTCTCGCGCTATAGAACGATTTCACATGTGCACATGCATCGCGTCTCATTTTGATCATAAGTCTGATTCGAATTCAACTTATGCAATGAACAGCTTCCGAGGATCCTCACCAGAACAGGGCTCACGTTCCGAATGGCCTTCGTTCTCAGCTGAAAAAGGCCTGAGAGACGAGGTGGCCAAACGAATGGCTGATAACGGCCGATGTTGGGTTGAGAGAACATGGCGTAAAGGTTCGTTCCTACCCTGGCTATCTTATCTTCGTCCTGTGCTGTCAGACAGATGCTCACTGTATGCCATCTCTGTAGAGGATATGGTGGTCTACATGTATCGGTTCTATCTTGGTTCGTTTACCCTCCTTTCCTCGTTGCTGGCTCCGAACTCAGGTGATGACTGATCTCACTTTGTATGATTTAAACATCCCGTTGCCTCTCTTTTGAGCAGAGTGGGCAAGGCTTGTACATGAAGATTGGGGAGATTTGAAGACCTCTGGATGAGAGGAAATGGAACGTATACCCTTTCCGTTGGATCAGGATGATACTGAGATATCGCTCAAACCCAGACACGAGGCGAGAGGTGGAGGACGAAAAGAAAGGACGTTTGAGTATATAGATCCATGCATCTTTATCTTAGCTGTTCGTCAGCCCGAACATATCCCTTCGAATCACGCTAGAAAGCGATCCGGTTTTTTCATGACGTAGAGGAGAAACAAATCAGGAGGACGCTAGGGATAGAGAGAGATCCTTAAGAAACCCCAATTCTACCATAAGATTCAGAAGGTGTTGTGGACGACGCTATTGGTCAGTTAGATGGGCGGGTTTCTCGTAGAATAAGTGCTCCTCAGTTTAACATAAGTCAGTCTCGAACTCGAAGAAACGGAAGGGAAAGATATAAAAAGACATGTCTCGCGTGCTCTAGTGTGTGATCATCGACATCTTCCAAGAACACTGACTTGCCTCCGAGAAATGAAAGAGAAAAAAGCAAAATAAGATCAAAACTATCGTCCGCTGCCTACATCCCAGCCATCAATTACTCCTCCTTGTTTCCCTGCGAGTTCGAATTCGACCAAGAGGGAAAGTGAAGAAAACAAAGTCGTCGAGTCGATTTCCAGAACGAGCGGATAGTTTATGAAAGTTGTCTCGTCAGTTTCCGTCACTTCAAGAGAGAAACCCTGGATAGATGAAGACCTGATAGAAAAGAGGGAAAGAAACTTGAGGATGACAGATATGAGAGGAACAACGTACGGCAACAAGCTTGAATGCGGTATCAGCAGAGGCGATAGTGCTGACACCGAGGAGAGCAAGGTAGAACTCTGTTTGAGTAAGAAGTGAGAACGGGAAAAGACGGGTTGAAGGTTAGGATTTCTGGAACTCCCTGGACCCTTATAGCCGATATTGTTTCAGAGTCTCTTCCTGTCTCCCTTCTTCCATCCCTCATTTCCTTGAAAAACAAGCACACAGAGCATGGAGTTCTCAAGAAACAAGAACGAAGAAGAAGGCAAGATGCGGACAAGAAAGACAGCCAAGAAACGTGAAAGAAAGAGCACATACTAAAGTAGATCTTTCCTCGGCCCAAAAGGTAGACGGGGGTGTCCTTCTCGGACTGGAAAGCTCGCTGCTTGGCGATGATATCGTTTCGTCCGTCAAGGAACCGCTTGAAGATGGATCGGTTGATCGGCTGGGCGTTTCGGAGAATGGAGGTAGCTCGCATCTTTGATTGTTCTGAGAAGAGCAGAAGAGAAAAAAAGACGGCCGAGACATGGCGAATCGAGAAGGGAAAAAATCAAACAAAATCCGATAAAAATACACCGAAAAAACGGCGAGTTCGTTAGAAACAGACAGATCAAAGGAAGCAGATAACCAAACTATCAATCTGTCCAACCAAAAAAAGACGTACAGAGAAGATTCAAGGTCTGGCTATCGGGCAAGGATGGATGATGATCAACGAAAGAGAAAGTGAAAACGAACTGAGAGGCGAAGGCGAAGGAAGACTCGAGATGTTACGCTAAGCGGTTACAATTATGTAAGCAATATTTGTAACCAATTCATCCTCTCAGTTGATCATCATCATCTTCAGAGCTCATCCACACCTTGAACCATCAACCACCACCACCATCATCGTCTTCGTTATCATCGACGATCTATTCTTATGGCTCTTGTAGACTATGGATCAGACTCCGACTCGGATGGGTCAGACCAGGAGGTGGGTATCCCGGCCTCTTCTTCAGCCGTTCCGTCAAAAACCCTATCTGTCTCTACTGTGATCCCTTCTGTAGGACCTACCAAAAGAGAAGTCTCTCCGCCTCGAGCTCCTATTCCTTCTGCCTCCGGATCAGGTCTCGCTCTTCCTCCTCCAAAATCTAATGTTCGTAAACGGTCCGCTCCTAAATTCACTATCGACACTTCTTCAAATGCCGGCACTTCTATCACAACCGCGGACGCGTCAACTCCGGCTGAAATCCCGGTAGCCAAAAAATCAAAGCAAACTCCAGCGGGTAGCTCGGCCTTGCTCTCGATGCTTCCTCCGCCCAAACAGGCACTACCAAAACCCAAGGCGATGCCCGCGCCTGTGAGATTAAAACCTCTCGAGGTAGATGCCGATGGTAGAGTTGATTCGTTTGAGAGAGTCGTGGAAGAAGACGATGGAACAGGTGGTCACTCTGGTGAAGTCATCGATTTTAGTAGGAAAGGACCGGTGGGAGAGGTAAAGAAACCAGTGGTCGTTAGACCGTTGGATACGAAAGCAAACGGCGTTCCGTCAGCAAAATCAAGAGAAAAGGCGAAGGAAGTCCCATTAATGGATTTCTTTGGTATTGGTAGGTCGAAACATTCTATATACAGATCCGAATGTATCTCGGTCTTTCACAAAGCTGACAAGATTATCCTGGATCTACTACTTCTGAAGCTGCATCAACTCCATTTATACCATCTTCAGCACTCCTGCCAGATACCTCTGTACCCCCAAAAATCTCTTCTGCTCCTCAACTCCCTACGTTCCGACCACCGTCCCCTACGCGATTGGACCCATATCCCGGTTACTACGCTCTTCCTTCTGGAGAATGGGCAGCACACGACCGAGCTCACTACGACAGCTACTATCGTCGATGGCAAGAAGAAGATGAGGCTGCATCAGGCGGGAAGGAAGGATCCAACTGGGATGCATTGGATCAAGGAAGAGAGATTGTCGATGAGATCGATGTTAGAGGAATGGGCGCAAAAGACGAGGATAGGCTTCCCGGAGCGGCGCCTAGAGCAACCGAGGTACGTATTCACATTCTAGCGGGTCTTGCTCGGTCGAATCCAAACTCATCTCAATACTTGATCTTTGGTTTCTTAAAACAGGCCCCGCCAACGGCGATCAAGAAGAACCTGTCCAAGCCAGGTCAACGAAATCAGCTTTCGGCGCTCATTCAAAACGTGTGTTGCTCTCTGTCTTGATTCTGCGTCAGCCTTGTTTAGTTGTTTACACCTTCTGAATTCTTCTTTTTCCCTCTGCTTTACAGGCCCAATCCAACCGCGAGGCTTTGGAAGAGCAGATTGCCAAGGCAAAACGAAACAAAGTTTGTCTTCTTTGCTTTCTCTTTCTCTATCTTTACCCGTTTTCTTGACTAAAGTAACGTTACTCTTCTCTTTCGATGATGTTTGTGTAGAGAGCGTCCGGACAGGTCTATGGGTTCAGGTAGACACCTTCCTCCATGTAAGAAACGTATATATATCCGATGTATTAGTATCGTCATTCAAGGGAGACATTATGTGCGCAACACACGACGCATTAAATATAACAAAACACTACTGAATAAGCGACGAGCTGTTTATACAAAGTAAAAGAAGATACATTGGGAACCCATGTCCAGGTATATCGGATTCTCAGAATGAATCGCCTCAATCAGACGTGAGATCGAAGAACTTCGTTGAGACCCTCCCGCTGACATAAGTTTTCAAACTTGAAGCTCTCTGCGTATGCATCCAACTCCTCGAACGTGAGATCTTTGAAGTACTCGGCGTACTCGTGGCCAAGTTCATCCGAAAGCAGGATGTTCCTGATTAGCCTACCCACATGGGTCGACGTGTTCCATGTCTTGGGGTATCGATTTTTGATCTGAGGGATCTCTTTGTCCAGCCAGTCTTCTAGCGGCTGGAAGATGTGTTGGACTTCGCTAGTGTTTGTTCCCCACTCGTCAGCCGCCAATCGTTTCTTCTTGGCGAGGAAAGGCGCGAGTCGCTTGACATAGGGAGAGTCAGGGGAAGCATAGGTCATTCCTTGGAAGCCAATCTATCATTGGTGTTGTTTTGGAAAAGGGGGGGGGGGGGGGAGGAA